>PVIW01005829.1:67961-97491 GCA_004026585.1 Noctilio leporinus | reverse complement strand
AAGACGGAGGGAGGAGTGGGGAGGGTATTAGGGTTAGGGCTAGTGTCCAGTTTACAGAGCTAGAAAAAGGGACTTGAATGAGAATTTAAAAAACAAAAACAAGAAAATGGATTCTCTCCAGAAATTCCAGAAAGAAATGCAGACACCTTAGCCCAGTGAGACCCATGTCAGAGACTTCTGGTCTACAGAACTATAAGATAATAAATTTGTGTTAAGTCACTAAATCTGTATTTGTTACAGCAGAAATAGGAAACCAGGCATAACAAAAGTTTTCATTACCACTACAAAATAAAGTCAACTTTCAACCATGGCCAGCTTGATAGCTGGTTAAAAGCAAATAAAAGTTAAGATTAATTAAGGCTGGTATGGCTAAATGGATTCAGTGCTGGCCTGTGAACCAGAGGGTCGCCCATTCAATTCCCAGTCAGGCACTTGCCTGGGTTGCAGGCCAGGTCCCCAGTTGGGGGTGGGCAAGAGGCAACTGATAGATGTATCTCTAGCACATCAATATTTCTCTCCCTCTTTTTCTCCCTCCCTTCCAATCTCTCTAAAAATAAATAAAATCTTAAAAAAAAAGTGGCTAATCCAAAATGAAAAAGTATGTTAGTAGTTTTCATTTGAATTCATGGTTCATATCTACTTTTGAACATTTGTTTTAATATTTTCTAATTGTAATATTGGAACAAACAAATAATCTGTCAAAATAAGAAATGGCAGAGCAAATGTTAAATCTTATTTGCAAGTAACATTATTGAGTCTTAGGAGAATGTATTCATCAGTCAACAGTGAATAGTGAATCCCAGAAGAAGAAAAGAGCTTCAAAGGGAGTGGTTCCCTATTTCAAGTTATTCTTCTCCATTCCTATAACAAACTCATAAGAGAGGTTCCTCATCACCTCTGCTGGACTACTAACACAGTCTTTCACTAAAGGTAACAATTTCATAAGAAAACTGAAAGAAAGTTTATTGTAAGGTTTTGAATAAAGTTTTTATTCTTTTAGTGGAAATGCAACAGCAAGTTTATGAAATTGAATAGAGTTTTTAAAAAAGAAAAATCATTTAAAATGTTAAATATGAATGTTATATATGCATGTATGTAAATGGTAAGACTGGTTAGAACTGTAAAATCAGAGCCATCAATAACTCTGATAAGACAAATAATATTAAGCAAACCAAAGTCACAAGATAAAACCAACCAAGAATGTGGAGATAATCAGGTTGACCAGGGTTTCTTTCTATCCGGCAGCCTGCACCTAGTAAGTGAAAGCACGAACCTAGGGAAAGCTGGGAGCCTGATGACCTCAACAGTGGTCCCCTTAACACCCCAGACTTGATTGACTTCTGCTCTAGTTAGGAATTATTTAATAAATTATTGTATTTGTAATTAAAACCAAGATTTATGAGTGTTCAGTCATTCCATTCACCTTGCAAACTAAGACACTACAATTAAGTTCTTGAAGAAGCTATTTGCCTCAAGTTAATTCCAAATTACTTAAAAAGTACTTGCAGCCCTGGCTGGTGGCACAGTGGATAAGGCACCGGCCTGCAAACCCGAAGGTCGCAGCTTAGATTCCCAGCCAGGGCACGTAACCAGTTTGCAAGCCAGGTAGGTCTCCAGCCAGGTCCATAGCTGGAGGCAGGTGAAAGGTAACCATACACTGATGTCTCTCTCTCTCTCTCCCTCTCTGCCTCTCTGCCTTCCCTTCTCTCTGAAGATAATGAATAAGATCTTATATAAAAAAAAAAAAAGTACTTGCTATGTGCTTACCATTAAAAAGGTAAGCTAGTACCCATCTCAAAAATGATTCCCTGAAAATATCTAAGAACATATTTTGGGCTCAATAATAAGTTTTACAGTATTCTCTACAGTACTCTAATGAATGAAGTTAACTAATCTTTACCTAACAAAACAGCTTTAAAAATATAGTGAAACAGCCGCTGGTGTGGCTCAGTGGATAGGCATCAGCCTGTGAACCCAAGGGTCACTGGTTCAATTCCCAGCCAGGGCACATGACCAGGTTGCAAGCCAGGTATCCAGCCAGGTCTGTAGCTGAAGGCAGGTGAAAGGCAACTATACATTGATGCCTCTCTTCCTCTCTGCCTCCCTCCCTTCCCGTCTCTAAAAATAATAAATAAAAAAAGATTAAAAAACAAAAAAGATATAGTAAAACATAACAGAAAATTGTAGAGGGCAATGGAGGGCTTTTAATGTCAAGCTAAGGAGTTAAGACATTTTTATTAATAGATAACAGGAAATCACTAATAGGGCACATAAAAGGCAACACTATTAAAAGTAAAAGAGACAAGGGCCAGAGATACCACTTGAGAGGCCATCTCTTCCAAGTCTGTCCTAAATACTAATGTAAATTGTAAATTTTATCTAATCTAATAAGTACAAGTCAAACTACTTCAACAAACAACACTTGGGAGACTGGCAAACTACCCTTTGCATGGTCCCACAAGTTTATAATGACATTAGTTGCATACTAAATATGTTAAGAAATGCTAGCTATTACTCTATTATAACATAGGACCAACATTACCGTAAATAAAAATTTGTGGAATATAAGAACAAGAAATTAAGAAAAGTCCCCAATATCTTCTTCTCAATGAAACAGACACTATTTAAAAGCATCTCACCAGTCAAAAACACAATTTTATATTAGATTGTAGCCTCTAAACTAAAAAGAATCAAAGACCCTTGGGTAAACAGTTTATTCCAGGTCTAGAGCAGAAAATATGCAAGATGAACCTGAGGTATCTCACGGAGTTAGAAAGCAAGAAAAAGGTCCAAGAATGTTGAAGCCATGTGACAAAGGCACAGGGGCAAGCCTGAATGACCTCCTGCTGGCCAAAGATTGCACAATGTTAGTATCAAAAACATAAATGACATGAAATGAAAACACATCAATTATATAAAACTCCATTAAAATGAACAAACTGACAGGGAAGGCAGGCTAGGTGAAAAAGGTAAAGGGATTAAACAAAAAAAGAAAAACTTCATTAAAATAAGATGATACACAGCCACAATAGTTTTCTGGAGGTTGTTAAGACATCAATTTATTATTCTGAAAATTATGAAAGGAAATGATTAAGCATCTATCCTGATTATCCTGCATGAAACTGTATTTCAGGGAATATTTTTCTTTAAATTCTAGCTAATAAATGCATATGGAATTACAATATATCACAATTCTGTAATTCCTAATGAAATACTGGATGTAGGCAATGATCACCAAATGAACATTTAAATTATTAGGTGAAAAATTAGTGAAAAACTTTCATAATGAACAAGGCTACCAATGGCTAAACTCACTAATCACTGCTGGAATCACTAGGAGTGAAACAACCAGATCATATGCCTTCTAACATGAGACAACAGGAAATGCACAGCATCACTAGGAAGTAGCCACACTACTTAAAGAAACTGCAAGGGTGAGAGAAATATATTAGCCAACACCAGGCAAAGCGTTTAGACAAATCTAGAATATGAGAAATTCTAGAGAATAATCCAGTATCTTAAAAAAAAACAAAAACAAAAACAGCCATGTCCAATATCTTCAACACACACACACACACACACACACACACAAATAAGGGTGGTGGTGGTATCCAAAAGACAGACCTATCAACCAAATACAACGTGTGTCTCTAATCTGGATCCTGATCGGATTAAAAAAATCAATTATAAAAGACATTTGGAGACAAGTGGAAAAAATTAAAAATGGAGAGAAAATCAGAAGATATCAAGGAATTATCTTTGTTAGATGTAATATGAACTCTACTCATGTTAAAAAGTAAAATGTGCCCTGGCTGGTGGCACAGTGGATAAGACCCCAGCCTTCGAACCCAAAGGTCACTGGTTCAATTCCCAGCCAGGGCAACATAACTAGGTTGCAAGCCAGGTCTCCAGCTAGGTCTGTAGCTGGAGGCAGGTGAAAGGCAACCATACATTGATGTTTCTCTCCCTCTCTCCCTTCCCCTCTCTCTGAAAAATAATAAATAAAATATTTTTAAAAAAAGTAAAATGTCTTTTATCTGTTAGAGATGTACTAAAGTAAATTATTAGTAAAATAATATGGTTATATACTTACTTTAAAATACTCCAGATTAAAAAAGTGGGTGAAAGAGAACAAAATAAAAATGGCATATATTGATCTTTGTTTAAACTAAGTGATAGGAGGATAAATGCAGACTCATATTACTGTATGCTCTATTTTTATTTTGGCAAACAAAAGAACTTTATAGATGTACTATCATTTACACAAAAAATTTTAAGAGCTGAGACGTCATCTTCCTAAATAAGAAAACTGCATCACTTATCACTATTGCACTTTTTCACAGAATTTTCATAGGCATTGTTCTGATACAATTCAATTCTCCCTTTGACCACTGTTAAGACATAACCTCATGCCACAAGTGTCTGGACTGTTCAATGAAGAATACTACTTACCCTGAGCTTGTAGAAGTTTAAGAGTAGCTTCAGCTCTGGCTCTGGCTTCTCTCTGAGATTTAGTTAAAAGTTTCCCTTCTTTTTTCAAGCGTTCTTTTCTTTCTTTTTCTTTCTGTTTCTTTCTTTCTCTTTTTTCTTGTTCCAATCTTTCCTGTAAGAGAATACATATCAAACAAAAACTATACTAGCTAAATCAATTAAATTTCAATTACATCTAAATTCAATTTAAATGTAAACAACCCACAGTTCAAATAACACTTCTGAGATACATGCAAAGTACTATAATGGGAGATTCCAAATGAAAATATTTTAATTGTACAAATGATAATTACTATCACATGAGAATAGACTGCGTTGGCAATGATACGTAAGCACCTTCTTCTGTACCTCAGAAAATAATGGCAGGATTTTCTGTACCTCTTCATCTTATTATTTATATCAGGATAACGATATAACTCAATTGCCACATAATTACGAAATTTCTAGATTCAGGAGGTTAGAGGATATTTCACAGAGAAGAGATTTAAGTTAAACACAATGTTGATATCAGCAATTTCATTAAAACATACCTCTTCTTTCCGCTTGGCTTCCAATTCTTCAAGCCGTTTTATGCGCTCTTCCTCTTCTCGTTTCTGTCTCTCTTCTTCTTCTTTAAGCTTAGCCAGAGCTTCCTGCATAGCTTTAACTGTGGCTTTGCTAGGTCCCTTTTTCTTTTCTTTCTCTTTGTCTTCTTTTTCTACTTTCTTTTTCTTCTTATCTTTTTTCTTCTTGTCCCCTTCATTGTCATCTTTTTAAAAAGAATAGAAGCAAAGTGGTTTTTTTAAATGTTGTTTCCTAAAACATGATGAGCAAACCACAGAATTTGAGGATCATAAGAGGCCAAAACAAGATACCACCAGCAGCAGACTATAGCCTCTAGGCATTGCTGCATCCCAAAAAGCAAAGGCCTGTCTGAGCACCTAGAACAGTTTAGATCAACCAAGTTAGCTTAGAAACCAACAATGCTGACGTTGCTTGCTCTGAGCTGTCCTGAGGGATCCAAGAAGACAGGAGTTTCTTGCCAGCAAGAAGAAAATATACTGTATCTAATTCAGCTCTTAATCCACAGTATATGAATTCCTGCCTCAATTCAGTAGCTAGTTTTATTTCTATTAAGGTGGGAATGGTAAACTTAATACAAAAATAAAATACAAAAATATAGGTAATTACATTCTAAGAACTCTAAAAAGCATTATGCTACATAAATAAATAAATAAATAAATAACCTAAAGATTATAAAGTTACTTTCATGGTGCTTCTCCTCAAATATGTCCAGATAATAAAAAAGCTATGTTGCCCTGGCTGGTGTGGCTCAATGGACTGGCGCCAACCTGCAAACCCAAAGGTCGCTGGTTCAATTTCCCAGTCAGGACACATAATCAGGTTGTGCAAGCCAGGTCTCCAGCCAGGTCCCCAGCTGGAGGCAGGTGAAAGGCAACCATATATTGATGCTTCTCTCCCTTTCTTCCTCCCTCCCTGCCCTGTTCCCTCTAAAAATAATAAATAAAATCTTAAAAAAAAAAATTCTACTATCTGATACAGTTATCAAATATTTTTCATTAGGCAACTTCTATTCTTTGCCAACAACAAAAAACTGTCTTTCACAGTGAAATTCTATTAAAATATTAGTCTGAACAAACCACTTGAAAGGCATCTTGTATTATGTAGAACTGTTTAACAATAAGAATTCAAAGAGTATATACGGATGTAGTTTTTAAAAGGCTTTCTTGCAATTAAGCATCTTATAACCAAGGATAAATAAGAAAATTACTTTGAAACATAATGATCAAACCTTAAACTAAATATGAACCCAAGCCTTTTGCCCTCTCCCAATAATTTTACTAACCTTCAGCAGCTGTGGGCATCTCTCCTTTCTCTTCAGGGGCAGGGGTTTCTCCCATGTCAAGAGTCACTCTGGATTTTACAGTTTCTTCTTCAGATTTCTTTTGAGGTTCCTTTTGTTTACTCTGATCCTTTTTACCAGTTTCTAGCTCTTCTTTTTCTTTCAGCTTTCGAAGTTTTGCCTTTTCTTCCTCTCGCTTTTTTCTTTCTCGCTCCTTCTTTTCTGCCTTCTTTTGGGCCACTGTCTTAATTTTGAATGAGTCTTCATCCTCATTCCCACTCTCTACATTAGCACCCGCCTTGTTTTTTTTATTTTTTTTCTGTCCTTTTCTAGACTGCAAAAATTCATCAGATTCATCACCACTTTCCCCTGAAGAATTCACTCTCAAACGCTCTTTAATTCTCTTACTGTTATCCTCATCCTCTTCTGAACCATCCCACTTTTTATTTGACTTCTGAGTTTTCCCTTTAGTTTTTTTAGAAAGTTTGTTAAAATCATCATCATCATCATCACTTCCAGAGTACATTTCCACTTTTGGTTTTATAGTTTTTTTTGATTTTGAATCCTTATCTTCCAATTCTTCACTATCATTATCATCAAAACTTTGTTTTTTGCCTTTCTGTCCTTTCTTTTTTTTATCTTGTTTTGAGGTGGATTCATCTTCATTATTTTCTGTTGGCTAAAAATTTTCCATTGTTAGAAATATTAACAGAATTACATTTTGTTGTAAAATAAATAACTAAAACTTCTCAGAGTAACATCATTAAATACATACATGTGGGGGAAAATTTTTCAAAATAAAGTCCTTTTTATGAGGATATAAAACTCAGCCAACCACCAGAAGCTAAACTAGGCCTCAGACACATCTCACATTCACTGTGAATGTCAGAATCCAGGTGCTCTAAAGCCAGCACTAAGCATAGTCCACATTTACTAGCTTCTTCAAAGCCTAAGCCTAAGAAGGAAATGGAAAGAAGAAAATATCTATCACTGTCCCATTACTCTGAGGCTTTTCCAAATTCAAAGGATGAAAAAGAATGTAAGAAACTGAAGGCAGAGATAGAAAATACTGTATCTCCAAATATATCAGTTTTACGAGCAGGCAACATACCTTAAAATGCCTTTAGATTCCTAAATAAAAGATTTCTCTAGATGTAAAAGATTTCAAAAGACATTATTTCTTTTCTAAATATTGCTTTACCCCATTGACATCAGAATTTAGACTAATTCAACATATACACATATATGTAAATATGTAAATATATACGACATATATATATGCATGCATACACACACATACACACAAAACACTCAAAAGTTTCTGAATGCAGTGTCCTAAAACTGAAAGCACAGTTGGGTAACAGCCACCTTCACCTTCACTGCAGCAATTTCTCTGTCAGTTTTGATGCCTTGAGCCTCCCAAGACAATTCTTCCAGTTCTTTCAGGATATCATCTTCACTAGAAAAGATTAAAATATATTAGAGGCATTAAATTAGCTCAATAAGTAGATCTAGTATCTAAGCTAATAAGGAAATATATTTGAAACATACTCAAAGTCTTGCCGTTTTTTCTCCTTTTTCTTTTTTCCCTTGGACTTTTGAGGCTCCTGTTCCTTGGCAGCACCAGCTCCTTCTATTTCTGCAGCCAAGGCATCAAGATCAATGTCATCCTTGGCACTTAAATGAAAACAAAGACGATCTGTTACTTGAGAGCAAAATAATCAAGCACATTCATGTACAGAGAAACTTTTTTTCTTTAAAGACTTTATTATTTTTCGAGAGTGGGTAAGGGAGAGAGGGAAAGAGAGAGAGAGAAACATCAATGTATGGTTGCCTTTCACCTGCCTCCAGCTACAGACCTGGCTAGAGACCTGGCTTGCAACCTGGTTATGTGCCCTGGCTGGGAATTGAACCAGTGACCCTTGGGTTTACAGGTCAGCGCCTATCCACTGAGCCACCAGCCAGGGCTGAAAAACTTTTCTTCTTTTAAATAAATGTAGCCTTTATCATGCATTAGCAGCCCATTGTAAAAAATCATTTGGCAAGCTCTTTCAAGACAACACTTTAGTTATATCTACTTATCAGCTTTGCTGCATTTATTTCAATGAAGTTTGAGCTATGTAATGAAACAGTCTAAGTAATCAAGAAATGGAAATTAATTTTTGTTGATACCTAAGCTTTTGTGTGTTTCTACAGTTATTTTTAAAATAAAGATTTTAAAAGATGAAACAAGTCTTATCA
Source organism: Noctilio leporinus (assembly GCA_004026585.1). Taxonomy (NCBI): domain Eukaryota; kingdom Metazoa; phylum Chordata; class Mammalia; order Chiroptera; family Noctilionidae; genus Noctilio; species Noctilio leporinus. Next base: position 88,916 of record PVIW01005829.1, on the reverse strand, counting down.
CCTGATTATGAATAACAATACCTAAATATTTTGCTACCTATTCATTTTCGTAATGAAAATTTTAGCTCTGGAAGGAGCTTTGGAGATCATCTAGTCCTATTATCTCATTTTACCAATAGGGAAACTCAGATGCACTGAGTTTAAATGCTGTAAGCAAAACAAATCACATATCTAAATCTAAATGAATTAGGACTGCTTCACTAAGTGAAAAACATAAAACAACCAAAACCGTATAACCAAACCAGCTCACAACCTTTTATTTCCTGGTTTTGTTTCTCATTCCATTCCACAATGTCCTCACCTACCAATATAATCTAGAGTAAGCCAAACTAAATTCCAATTTAAACCTACAGAAAACCTAGGCCAGTCTGAGATACCCAGGAGGAAAGGTGGATGAATCCCAATAAATGATACAATAAGAAAATGAAGACCTCATGTAATATGGCCCCCACTGATAAACACCCTGTTACGTAGAGGCTTCTCATTTCAGTAAAAAATAATTTCCAAAGAGAGTAACTTTTAACTATACGATAAATATAATTTTAAAATTATATTAGAAGACATTGAGGATACAAGATCTATCCTCAAGGAGCTTAGTAGAAGAGACAGACAGCAAATCAGTAAACCAACCATTGCAAAATGCTAAGTGTCATAAAGTAAAAAATTTAATGCTTTTGTAAATTGTTGGCCAGATTTGAAATACCCTTTTTAACCTATATTGTAGATACTGTATTTGAGAAGCATCACAGAACACTGAACTACTGCACTGGTGGGGACTTCTTAAAACACCAAATCCAGAATGAGAATGTCTGGTGCACCCCAGAACAGAAGCATGGAACGAAGTATTGGAGGAGGAACGAGAGTTAACCAGGCAAAGAGGGTGTGCATATCAGACACAAAGAGTACAAAAATCTAAAGATAATATAGTGCCTCCAGAGGACTCATAGATGAAAAGGGTATCTGAACCAACTGAGAAGCTTTTTGTACATTATGGATTTATTGGCTCCACCACCCAAGATCTAGGTAACCAGAAACTGGGTCAGGAGGTAGGTAGTATATTTTTAGCAATCTTTCCAGGTACTGCTAACTGTGGGTCAGATTTGAGCAATTATTCTTTTTTTATAATAAATGAAGAAACTGAAGCACAGAGAATTTGTGATGGATCATACAAGGCAGAGATGGGATATGAACCCAGAAAGTTTGATTCCATAGTTATAGCTGTTAACCTTGCTGACATATCAAATCTTCATCTTAGAAATTTCTAAGATGGCAAGAATGACTGGCAAGGCAGAATCCCAACTAGATAGGAAGCAGGAAGACCAGTTAGGGAGCTTTTCAGTTAACTATGATGAGAAACAAGATCACCTATCCTGCAGCAGTGTCAGGCAAGAGGTGAGTCAGATAAAGATGATCAATCAGCAACATTTAAGTGACCAACTAGATGTACTTACTGTATATGCAGAGGGAAGAATCAAGGATAACTCAGTCTCCCTCTGGTCTCACCAGGTAGCAGAAACCTAAGTCTGGCCCAGCATTATCTTCAAAAGCATCTCTGCCAGTATTTCACACTACAGCAGTTTCTGAGAACAGGGCTAAGTTGAAATGGTGGCTAATGACTGAATTTTGGCACCTCACCTCCAAGTATGTGCCAGCCCTCACCCAAACTATATTCATGTCATCAAAATAGCTTGGCTATGCTTCCAGAGTACTCATTAACAAACATCTCTAAGATGATATAATATATAAAACTACATTTGTGTTTTGTTGGCTTTGAAAGGCTTCTTATATGGCTTATAAAAGACTAACAGTTTTGGGTGCTTATTGTATATCAAGTATTGTGTTTACCAACCACTAGAAATACTATACATATTATGTCATTTCTCCCTCATTAACAACAACTCTATGAAGTTAAGATTTAAAGATGATCGTTTACAAAGGCCACCCAGCTAGAAAATGGCATACTAAGAACTCAAGCCTAAATCTGACACCGGAATTATACTCCCTTCCTAGGAAATGGAAAATAATCAAATTTCTGGAAAACATTTGTTTGAAAAATTCACTACAAAATATATTAATGATATACAACATGAAAACTTAAAATAAAAAAAAAAATTCCTCACCAAAGGGGGGGCAGGGAGAAACACTGATTGGCTGCCTCCAGTATGCACCCTAACAGAGGATCAAACACAGAACCTAGGTATGTGCCCTGACCTGTAATCAAACTCGCAGCCTTTGTGGTGTATGGGGTGATGCTCCAACCAACTGAGCTACCCGGCCAGGGCACCTTTCTTAACTACAATGCTTTCTAAAGTGTTCCTTCAACGCATTCTGAACTTTCTGCACCAGACTCAAGAGAATGTCCTGAAAAGTTAACCGTATTACAACAGTACAGGAAAATGACAAACACTTAACTTCAGCAATTTAATCTGAAACTTTAAACCATATTCTATTTACATTTTCAGCCCTACTTCTACACTTACCCACTACAAACTACAGCCAAATTGGAGTCAAATCTAACATCCAGTCATACTTATAATGAAGTTTTAAGATCATTAAGGAATCGTCAAGATATTTTTTGTAGACATATCTTTCTGAGGACCACTTGCTTTTTCCTTTTATTAAGGCTATAAAGTTCCTATTAATATTTTCCACTACAGCCCATAATTCTTTATTCTAAACTTACCACAGACTTAGAGAAACAAAACACAATTCTCTATCGTACTCAACTCAGTGTTTTCATAGGCCATGTTACTTCAAGATAGAAAAATGTTGTAACTTAATGGCCTTTGAAAAATGGAAGCCATTAGCCCTGGCTGGTGTGGCACAGTGGAATGAGCACCGGCCCTCTGACTGAAGGGTCACCAGTTCAATTCCTGGTCAGGGCATGTGCTAGGTTGGAGGCCAGGTCTCAGTTGGGGACATGCAAGAGACAACTGATCTGTTTTTCTCTCCCTCTCTTTTTCCCTTCTTTCCCCTCTCTCTAAAAAAATAAAAATAAAATCTTTTAAGTAGATATGAAATTGTTCAACAGCCAAGCTATTTCCTCAAGTAGCTTTACCATTTAATAGCCACACCATATCTCAGCCAGTATTTGTCATTTTGGATATCTTTCTTTTAAGCTATTCTCATAGGTACATAGTGATATGTCATCATAGTTTTCATTTGTATTTCCTTAAAGGCCAATGAAGTTAAATTTTTTCATGTGTTTATTTGTCATTCATATATGCTATTTTTTTACCCATTACCTAATTGGATTGCTTTTCTTTTAAAGCTGAGTTTTTAAGAACTCTTTCTATGTTCTATACATGAGTCAGTCACATATGTGGTTTATCTGTATTTTCTTTTAGTCTATAGCTTGTCTTTATATCCACTAACAGGGTTATCAGAGCAAAAATGTTCAATTTACATGAATACCATTTATCAAGTTTTTCTTTACGAACCATGTTTTTGGTGTCATGACTTAAGAACTTTTCACCAACTGTAAAATTCCCCCTATGCTGTCTCCTAAAACTGGTGTACTTTAAAGGTCTTGTATTTATATCTATGATCCATTTTGGTCTTTTTTTTGCATATGGATACCCAACTACCCCCACCAACATTTTAGACTATTCCTCCTATAATGAACTGCTTTTGCATCTTTGTCAAAAATCAGTTATACTACCATAGGGCTATATCGGTGTTCTCTACTGATCTATACATCCTTCATCTGGCACTAACATACCCGCATGACTAATACAACTAATATAATAAATCTTCAAATCAGATGGAGTAATTCCATCCCCTTTATCCATTATCAAAATTGTTTTATGTTCTTAATTCTCCCGACTTTTAAAATAATTTTATTTTTTGACCCTGGCTGGTAGCACAGTGGATAAGGTGCCAGCCTGTGAACCCAAAGGTTGCAGGTTCGATTCCCCAGCCAGGGCACATAACCAAGTTGCAAACCAGGTCTCCAGTCAGGTCTGTGGCTGGAGGCAGGTGAAATGCAACCATACATTGATGTCTCTCTCCCTCTCTGCCTCTCTCCCTTCCCTTCTTTCTAAAAATAATGAAATAAAATATTTTTTAAAATAATAATTTTATTTAATTTTATTATTTTATTGTTGTTGTATTACATTTATCCCATTTTCCCCCCACCGCTTTTCCCTGCTTCACCCTCTCTACCCCACCTCCCATAGTCAATCCCATATGTTGTTTATGTCCATGGGTCATCCGTGCTAGTTCCTTGACTAAGCCATTTTAAAATAATCATGTATAAATACATCTACAAAAAACTTACTGAAATTTTGGTAGAAAATGTGTTCTTCGCTTTTAATTGATCTTTTTCCTAAATTTAGCATGTAAATTATATTATTTAAAAATGTAAGCCTTGGCTGGTAGCACAGTGGATAAGGCACCAGCCTGCGAACCCAGAGGTCACTGGTTCGATTCCCCAGCCAGGGCACATAAATCAGGTTGCAAGCCAGGTCTCCAGCCAGGTTTGTAGCTGGAGGCAGGTGAAAGGCAACCATACATTGATGCCTCTTTCCCTTCCTCTCTCTCTGGAAATAATAAATAAAATGTTAAATAAGTAAGTACATAAAATGTGTGGTACCTAGCTGGAGTGGCTCAGTGGATTGGCGCCAGCCTGGGAACCCAAAGGTCGCTGGTTTAATTCCCCAGTCAGGACATATAACGAAGTTGGCAAGCCAAGTCTCCAGCCAGGTCCATAGCTGGAGGCAGGGAAAAGGCAACCATACATTGATGCTTCTCTCCCTTTCTTCCTCCTTCTCTGCCCTTCTCTCTGAAAATAATGAATCTTTCAAAAATTTTTTAAAAATAAAAAGCACGGGAAAAATGGGAAAAGTTCCCTAAGGAGGAGGGGTAAGGAAAATTGTTAACTATATAAAAAAAATTTGAAGAAAACGAACATCCTTTATTATGCTGAGATTTCCAATTCATGAATATGTTCATCCATTTATTTAGATATCTGATTTCTTACATTACTATTTTGTAATTTTCATAAAACTAGAATTTTTTCATTGGAAGTAGTATTTTTATTTCAGTTTCTACATGCCCATTAATAATATACAAAAATATGACTGGGCTGACCCATGGTCAGCACAAGATGGCAGCCTAGGTAAACATGCCTCACCTCTTCCCCACAACCACTTCAAAATCACAAGTAAACTACAGAACCACCATCACTCGGGAGTGGCAGAAATTGAGTTAAACGGAGGTCCATGCAACCAGAGAATCAAAGAAGAAATTATATCCATCCATCCAGACTAGTGGAGTGGCGGAGATGCAAACTGGTTCCACCCCCATGTATGTGGTGGCTAAAAATCAGGAGGAATTATCTTGGGAGCAAGGAGTCTCAGTTCCACACCTGGTCCACAGGCTCAGGGTTCCAGTGCCAGGAAGATAAGTCTCCACAACTTCTGGCTGCAATAACCTGCAGGGACTGGGTCAGTGGATTAAACATCAGGATTCCCCGGCAGTTCCTCTTAAAGGCCCCCCACACAGACTTACTCGAGACTCACTACCTCTGAGCTTCAGCACCGGGACAGCCCCTTGAAAGGCACCAGTGGCGTACAGGTAGGGACTGAAGTGTCTGCCATCAGGGTGAGAGCTGGGAGACAGCTTTCTCCAAGACAGAACTGCTGGCAGAGGCCACTGCTCTTCTTCTGAGCCCTCCTCCACAGAGCCACAGAGCACAGCAGGCACCATAACTGAGACTCCACCAACCCAACTCGCAATGTTTGCCCCATCCTGGTGATCTCCAACTTATGGGCCCACCCAAGGGGTTACAGTGGCTTTTCCATATGAATGACTTGACTTATGCTTTCTGATCTTTTTAAACCCTCTCAAACAAGCAGTAGCTAACGTCAACAAGGCCTTGTACCTTACTAAAATACCCAGCACTAGCAGCAGCTAGCCTTGGTTCACAGCCCGGCCTCCTTAGGGCACCTCCAAATCCAGCACAAGAAGTAGCCTACTGCAGATTCTTTATGGCTTATGCAAAGTGGCCCCAGACAGAACACATGTGGGCACCAGAGTCCTACTGACATAAGCCCTGCTCTGTTAAATGGGTTCCTACACAGCTGATTCTCTACTAAAGGCAGAGACTGGTGATCAGTGATCACAGCCAGTCTTGCAATTGGACTGGCCTGGGTAAAATCCCTCCCACTGACCTGCCAACAGCAATCAAAGCTCAACTACAACAGGACACTGTACTCAGCCCACACAAAGGGCACACACACCTCGAATACCCATCTGGGGTGATAGGGGAAGCTGTGCCACTGGAATTTACAGGACACATATTGCATTAGGCCACACTACCAAGACAAGGAGTCACAGTTGCTCTACCTAATACATAGAAACAAACAGAAGGAGGCTGCCAAAATAAGGAGACAAAGAAACTTGGAACAAATGATAGAACAGAACAAAACTAAACAAAATGTAGATAAGCAATCCATCAGATGCAAAATTCAAAACACTGGTTGTAACGATGCTCAAATAAGTTAATGGGAACCCCAACAGCATAAAAAAGATCTAGTCAGAAGTGAAGGGTACACTAATTAAAAAACAATTTACAGGGAGTCAACAGTAGAGTGGATGAAGCCAAGAATCAAATCAATGATTTGGAACCTAAGGAAGAAAAAAAAAAACAATCAGAACAGCAAGAAGAAAAAAGAATCAAACAAACAAACAAACAAGGATAGCATTAGCAGCCCTGATACAACTTTATGTGTACCAACATTCACATCATAGGGGTGTCGTAAGAAGAGAAATCAGAAAACTATTTGAAAAAATAATGAAAGAAAACTTCTCTAATTTGGTAAACGAAATAGACATATAAGTCCAGGAAGCACAGAGAATCCCAAACAAGACAGAGAGATGCTGAGGGTCACTCCAAGACACATCATAATCAAAATGCCAAAGGTTAAAGATAAAGAGAGAATATTAAAAGCAGCAATAGAAAAGCAGAGAGCTACCTATAAGGATATTCCTGTAAGATTCTCAGCTGATTACTCAAAAGAAACTTTCCAGGCTAGAAGGGGCTGGCAAGAAATATTCAGCCTGATGAAAAGGATCTACAACCAAGATAAAGAGCTTCCCTAGAAGGTAAAGCTAACCATTATTATATGAAATGTTAAAGGGACATTTAAGAAAAAGATCAAAATTATGAACAATAAAATGGCAATACATATATAACCATCAACAATTGAACCTAAAAAAAATGATAATAAGCAAACACACATAACAGAAAGTCATAGATATGGAGAATGGTTTGGTGGCTGCCAGATGAGAGGGGGATTGGGGAATAGGTGAAACAGTGAAGGGATTAAACAGCACAAATTATAACTACTGTAAAGTCATGGGGATGTAAAGTACAGTATAGGAAATGTAGAAGCCAAAGAACTTATATGTAGGACCCATGGACATAAACAAAGGTGTGGGGACTGCCTGAGGGAGGAGAGGAAGGTGCTGAGTGCTAAGTAGAAGGGAACAAAGGGAAAAAATGGAGACAACTGTAATAGTATAATTAATAATTCAATAAAGAAGTGTGACTGGGTATTTTTATATTGATCTGGTATACTACAGCCTTGTTGAACTCATTAGTTCTGAGAGTTTTATAATACCTAAGTTTTTTGAGATTTTCTAGATATAACATGTTATTTGCATCCAAAAGGTTTATTCTCTCTCACCTGGCTATTAGGTGTAGATGTTTTAGTGCATATTTTTCCTCCATTTGAAGAAGTTTCCCTCTATTTGGGACTTTTTATCACCAAATGGTGAATTCTGTCAAAAGTTTTCTGCATTAATCAAAGTAATTTTTCCTCTTTAACTTCTAATTGCACGGATAACATTGATTTCTGAATAATGAACCCATCTGCTTAATTCATTCCACTTTGAATATAATGCTAAGATGTGTGGCACTCAATTCTAATTGTTTAATTTATTAGCAACTTCTGCTATCTACATTCATGAAGATAGTTTTCTGTACTATCTTTGACTGGTTTTGGTATCAGAGCAATACTAGTTTCATAAAAAGATTGGAAAGCACCTATCTATTTTCTGGAAATGATTACATAGAATTGGTGTTAATTCTTTGGTAGCAATCTCCAGTAATACCAACAGAGTCTGGAAATTTATTTTTCAGGACATTTTAAAATTCAATTTCCTTAACAGGTGTAAGGCTATTCAAATTGATTATTTCATCTTGATGAGCTACGATAGTTTGTACTTTGAGGAATTAGCCCATTTCATCTAAGTTATCAAATTTATGTATTTATTGTTCACCATAACTTTTTATCCTTTTGATATCTATCTACAGGGTGCGCACGGACACATTGGCAATAAAGTTGCCTCTCCTTATTTCACATGCTTCTCATTAACTTTGAAAAACTATGTTTCTAAGGTTATGATTTAACTTCATTGTTTCAGATATAAAGTATTAAATTCTGAGAGCAACCATCATGTAAAAGGAATATCACGTTAGAGCAACCAGAATTTCTATACTGCATGAAGGGCAAACTGCTAAGGAAACTGCAGACTTCAATAACATCCCTTTATGTACAGTTGACAATGGGAAGAAGGTGTATGATGCTGATCCTGCTGCCACACCAACAAGAAAAACGCATAAGGTACCCAAGGATCACACAAGTCCAGATGTTGTACACAGAATCCAGAATATCACCAATGAAGATACAGGAAAGTCAATGCACTTCATAGCAAGAGAACTGCAGATGTCTGATGTAACAGTTCCCAAAATTATTGCTGAAGTTATCAGATTCAGATCACATGTTCTTAGAAGAGGCCAGTTTATGACACAGCAGACAAAGGAAAGGCACTCTGAAAAAACAAGGAGGCCCTGGCAGGTGGCTCGGTGGAAAGGCACCTGTCTGCAAACCCAAAGGCCACTGGTTCGATTCCCCAGCCAGGGCCCATAACCCGATTGCATGCTAGGTCTCCAGCCAGGTCCGTGGCTAGAGACAGGTGAAAGACAACCATACATTGATGTCTCTCTCCCTCTCTGACTCTCTCCCTTCCCCTCTCTAAAAATATTAAATAAAATATTTTTTAATGAATAAAAAATGAATAAACAAGGAAGCTGCTAACAAACTTGAAAAATCACAAAGAAAAAACCCTCTGATTTTCTTCTCTGATGCAAAGAATTCTCAGCAGGACCAAATAGTCAACATAAGAAACAACAGATTCTCTGTGAGAATCTTAATGAAGTCCCAATTGCCATAAAAAGAAAATTTCCTGCTACAGTGATGGTGTTAGGTGTTGTCAGCAATGAAGGAAATATCATGACCCAGAACTTTTTTCCACAAGGCTCGAAGGTGACTGCTGATGTTTACCTTGATGTTTTGAGAGTAGTTGTACCATGGATGAAGCAAATCCCAAATGGACGTCATTTTATCTTCCAACAAGATGGTGCACCAGCACATAATGCCAAAAAGGTGCAAGAATTTCTCAATGTCAATGCTCCCGAATTCTGGTCAAAGGAAATCTGGCTACCTAGTTCACCTGATGCAAATCCTTTAGACTATTATGTAGGTAGCATTTGTGAGAGAGAAGTTAATAAACAACCTCATTCCAATAAAGAGGCTGTTAAAGCTAAGATGGAAAACATGATGATGTAGATGGATAAAGAAAAGTTAATTAAAGGGTGCTCAAGATTCCAAAGTTGAATTGAGTCTATTATTGCAGCAAATGGAGACTTTTTTGAACAATTTGAAAAATAATGACTATGTTTATGTATTTACATATAAGAATAAATTTATTTCAAAATGTAACACTTTTGTGGTATGTTGTTTACTTTATTAAAATGTTGCCAAATTGGACAACAAGTGGGATTGACTGTGGGTGAGTGGGTGGGTGGGGAAGGAGCCAGAGGGGAGTAAAAAGGGGATGGATATAATACAACAACAATAAAATTTAATTAAAAAAAATTTTTTGCCAACTAATCGCATGCACCTTGTACAATGATCTCCCCTATTGCATCCCTAAAAAGGCCTGTACCTAGTAAATAAATGGAGTCACTAATTATAACCTTTCAGAAAAAAAATAAAACATTAGGCCCAGATAATTTTATTGGTGAATTACGCAGAAGTTTAAGGAAGAAATAATACCAATTCTCCAAAACCTCTAGAAAAGTAGAAGCAGCTGTCCTGACTCATTCTGTAAGGCCAGCATTATTCCATCACCAAAACCAAAATCAGTCCTGACCAGTGTGGCTCAGTTGGTTGGGCTTTATTCCACAATGTGAGGGATCACCAATTTTCAAAGAGGGCACATGCTTGGGTTTCGAGTTCCATTGCCAGTCAGGGAGCCTGTGAGAGGCAACCAATCGATGTCTCTCTCTCACACTTATTTTTCTCTTCCTCTTTTTCTTTCTCCCTTCCCCTCTCTGGACATAAATAAAATCATTTTAAAAATGTATATATTTTTAAAAGCAAAATCAGTTATCAGAAAGGAAAGCTACAAATATCTTTCATGAATACAGATATAAAAATCCTCAATAAAACATTGGGAAATTGCATCCAACAATCTATAAAAATAATAAACACCATGAATAAATGGGATTTATTACAGATGTGCATGGTTTGAATGTAGGAAATACTGTGTATATTATGCCAACAAATTAGATAACTTAAATGAAGTAAACAAATTCATAGAGACTAACTGCTAAAACTGATTCAAGATGATACAAAAAATCTGAATACACATAAAACAAGTAAAGCGATTAAATTACTAATTTAAAAAATGCTCCTATGGCCCTGAGAAGCAAGGCTCAGTTGGACATCATCCTGCAGAGGGATGGATCTCCAGTTCTGTCCCCAGTGGGAGCCAGTGCAAGAGGCAGCTAATCGACATTTCTCTCCCTCTTTCTACCTCCCTTCTCACTCTAAAAATACATAAATAAATTAAAAAATTTTTTTTTAAATTTTACTATGAAATGCCTAGGTCCAGACAGCTTCAGAGTTGAATTCTAGAAAACATTTCAAAATTATCATCTTGGATCCTGAGTATCATGCTAAGTGAAATAAGGCAGAACAAGCAAGAACCATGTGAAATATAAAACAAAATGCAACAAATGAACAAACAAAACAGATTCATAGATAAAAACAACAGATTAATGGTTACCAGAGGGGTAAGAGGTGAAAGGGGTGGGGGTGGGGGGGCAAGCAGATGGAGAGGGTAAGGGGGTGGGGTGCGTCACACATACAGTGACATAAGGAGACTAGACTTCAAGTAGTGAGCACACAATGGAATATACAAATGACATATTATAAAGTTGTACACCTGAAATTTATACTGTTATTAACCAATGTTAACCTAATAAATTTATTTTTTTTTTAATTAAAGAAAGCCCTGGCTGGTATGGCTCAAAGTGTTGGAGCATTCTCCCATAAACCAAAAGGTGGCCAGTTCAATCCCCAGTTGGGTTCATACAGGAAGCAACAGATTGGTGTTTGCCCTCCCACTTTCTTCGCTCTAAAAGCAGTAACAAAATGTCCCTGGGTGAGGATAGAAATTAATTAATTCATTAATGAAAAAGAATTGACATATTCCACAAACTCTTCCAAAGAAAGATACAGGCAGACTTTGAGAAGAATCAACATTACATCATGTGGATCTCCGACATACTCGAAATATCCAAATCAATGTTGTTTTTGGTGAAAAGGAAACACATGTTTTTCATTAGGGAAAAGGCATAATGGACTTTTTGGCCAATCCAATATAACTGATCAAATTGCATACTTTCAGTGCTCAAATGAAAGTGAACAACTAATCTTGCCTTCTGTCTCTGATCCTTCCTTAGTAACTGTTTAAAAGATTATTCCCACCTAATTTACTTGGTATAGTGCCTGGCATAACCAAATAAATATTAATAAAATGTTGACACAGGTAACTACTTCCTCAATAACCAACTTGCTGAACACCAGCAGCAGGATGTTTTGGCTGCAGCAGTGTGCAGCAGGCAACAGAGAAGCAACTGAGTATCTCCAACCCTCCTACTTCCAATCTGGCCTGCTTTCCTGAAAGCAGATTTAATTAGAGATGTGAAAGACATAGTAACTTTAGGAGGCAAATCTGAAATCTCAAGGGTGGTACTCCCATACGGAACCTAAACTCCATATATTATCTATGTATATTGTGCATATGCCTATTTGCTATATTAAAATGCAGCTGCTATAGAAGAGTTTGGCAGTTCCTCCAAAAGTTAACACAGAATTACTATATGACCCAGCAATTTCACTCCTAAGTATATATTCTAAATAACTAAAAACAGGGACTTAAACAAGTAACTGTACAAATATTCATAGCAGCATTTTCACAACAGCCCAAAGGAAATAATCAAAATGTCCATCATGGATGAATGAACATTATGTTCATCCCTAAAAACAACATGAAGTACTATATAACATGGATGAACCTTGAAAACATTACAGTAAGGTAAAGAACCCAAATACATATGTCATACAAGGCATGATTCCATTTATCTGAAATATTAAGAATAGGTAGGTAAATCTAAAGACCAAATAATAGCATTTGCCAGGGCTCAGAGCAGGTGGCAAATGAGTGTAACTGCTTACTGGGTACAGCAACTCCTTCAGGGTTAATGAAAATTTTTGGAACTACACAGAAGAAATAGCACAACACTACGAATATACTAAATGCCATAGAATTTGCATTCTATTTTATCTTTTTTAAAGATTTCACTTATTTTTAGAGAGGGGAAGGAAGGGAGAACAAGAGGGAGAGAAACATCAATGTATGGTTGCCTCTTTCACGCCCCCAAATGGGGACCTGGACCACAACTCAGGCACGTGCCCTGACTGGGAATAGAACTGGTGACCCTTTGATTCACAGAACGGCACACAATCCACCAAGCCACATTAGCCAGGGCAGAATGTGCATTTTAAAAGAGTAAATTTATGTTAACTTCACCCCCAGGAGATTGAACAACATTGAAAATGCACTAAGTGCCAGAGAATGTGCATTTAAAATGGGTAATTTTAGCTTTGGCTGGAGTTGCTCAGCTGGTTGGAGTGTTGCCTCATATACCAAGAGGTTACAGGTTCAATTCCCAGTAAGGGCACCTACACAGATTTACAGATCCCATCCCCAGTTAAAGCATGTATAGAAGACAACTAATTGATGTTTCTCTCTCTTTAAAAAATTAATTTCATTAAAAAAACTTTTTTAAAGGTAACAGCCCTGGCCATTGTGGCTCAGTTGATTGAAGCACTCTCCCTTAAACCAAAAGGTCCCCAGTTTTGATTCCTGGTCAGGGCACATACCCAAGTTGCAAGTCTGGTTCCCAGTCAGCGTGTGAGATGCAACCAATTGATGTTTCCCCCTGACTCTCTGCCTCCTTTCCCCTCTCTCTGAAATTAATTAAGCATGTCCTTGAGGAAGGGGGGTGAAGGGGGAAGCAATGAAAAAAATGTCCTCAAGTGAGGATTTTGAAAAAAATGGGTAATTTTATGTTATATGAATGTCACTGCTCCCCCCAAATTTTTTTTTTTTAAGATTTTGTTTCATCTTTTCTAGAAAGAGGGGAAGGGAGAGAGGCAGAGAGGGAGAGAGACATCAATGTATGGTTGCTTTTCACCTGCCTCCAGCCACAGATCTGACTGGAGACCTGGTTTGCAACCCTGTTATGTGCCCTGGCTGGGGAACTGAACCTGCAACCTTTGGGTTCGCAGGCCGGCGCCTTATACACTGCGCTACCAGCCAGGGCTCCCCCGAAATCTTATATATTGATTACATATTTTATATCAACACAAATAGGAGCACATTAATACAATTTATAATTTAACACTTGTATTCGTCATTCAGGAGTGATCAGTATGTAGGCTTGCCAAAGGTTTTGTCCTTGAACCAAACAATAGAACAGAATACAGTTTCCACTTACAAATCTCTCCAATAATTCCCCTCCATTCATTACCAGTGGGCTGAGATAACCAAGTTTGGAGAATTCTACATAAATTAGAGTGAGACTGTTAAGAGAATATTTACACAAAGAACAATTGATGTTAGCCAGATACCCATGATAAAAGTGTAACTTACTAAACTTATGATGTACACCAAAATGAAATGCAGTGTGAACCTGGTTTACTACATGGTTTGATCAAACCAACTATGTAAAATCATTGTGAAGCTAAAAATTTGAAATAGGGGCTGGATGTTAAACATTAGAGAATTTATGTTCATTGCACTTGGGAGGATAAGGGTATTGTGGTTGTACAAGAAAATGAAGAGATGTCTATAAAATACATGTAGCAAAAAATGGGGACAAAATACTAGTAATGATTAAATCTAGATGATGAGTACACAGGGGTTCATTATACTGTTCCCTTATTTTTCTGTGTGCTTGAAATTTTCATAATAGAACATTTCAATTTTACATTAAAAAAATTACAAAGTTAAATAACAAAAAGTAAACCTGGGCCTGAATCAGATACCTACAACTTAGCTCATAATTTCCTGTTTAGTAAGGTAGTGCCTTTCTTTAAAACTTGTTAGCTATTAACATATCTAAAAAGGAAATCGCTTTTCTTAATCACATTGACTTCAGAGCAAATTAAATTAAGAGATCGGAAAATCCACTAAGCACATCCTATTTTTTTTCAAGGTTCAACTGTGACAATTCCTTTTTTTTTTTTTTTTAAGATTTTTATTTATTTTTAGAAAGAGGGGGAAGAAGGGAGAAAAAGGGGGTGAAACATCAGTGTGCAAGAGATACATTGACTGGCTGCCTCTCATGTGTCCACAACCCAGGCATGTTCCCAGACTGGGAATCAAACCTGCAACCTTTTGGTTAACAGGTGGGCACTCAGTCCACTAAGCCACATCAGACAGAACAAGTAATTCCTTTAAGGAAAGTAGCATCCAACCTTAAATAAAAATTCACTGGCCTGTAGTATAGTACTATAAAGTAAAAATAAAATGCTGTACAATAGCACTACTGCCCTTGTACTGTTCTACAGAGCATTAAATACTGACTTTATATATATATAATAAAATTTCAAATCTAACCACTTTAAGAAATAAAGATGGCACACAAATTCTAACCCAGGATAAAAAGACGGGAAAAACCAAAGAAGACAAAGCATGGCAGAATTGGCACAAAAGAGAAAAAAAAATACAACTGCTGAAATAAGGTCAAATACATCATTAATCAGTAGCAATGTGACTTTAAACTCTTCAAGATGTTATCAAATTGTATATATAAAAATTCAACAGTATGTTATTTACCGAAAGACAGACTTAAACCAAACACTATATATAAAGGTTAGAAGTTTTTTTAAAAAATGGAATCCTCAAAAACCAGTAGCAGGCCCTGGCTGGTGGCATTGTGGATAAGGCGCCAGCCTGCGAACCCAAGGGTCACTGGTTCGATTCCCAGTCAGGGCACATAACTAGGTTGCAAGCCAGGTTTCCAGCCAGGTCCTCTCCAGGTCTATTGCTGGAAGCAGGTGAAAGGCAACCATACACTGATCTTTCTCTGTCTCACTCCCTCTCTGCCTCTCTCCCTTCTCCTCTCTCTAAATATAATAAATAAAATCTTAAAAAAAAAAAAAAAAAAGTAGCAAACCAAATCCAAGAACATATAAAAAGAATCACACACCATGACCAACTGGGAACTACCCCAGGATTGCAAGATTGGCTGAACATATTAAAATCCATTAATCTAATCCATCAGATACAAATAGTATAAAAGAGAAAAATTAATGATCTCAATGGATGAAGAAACATGATTTAACTCAACCCAACACCCTTTTATGGTAAAAAAGACTCAACAAACTAGGAACAGAAAGCAAACTCTCCTCAACCTAAAAAAGGGTCTCTAAGAAAAACAGACTGGAAAAAAAAAAAAAAAAAAAAAGAAAAGAAAAACAGACTGAATGGGGAAAAACAAAGTTTTACCTTCCCTAAGATCAGAAACAAGAATGTCCACTCTCCCCATTTCTATTCATCACTGTACTATAAGATCTAGCCAGAGCTTTGGGTAAAACAAAGAAATAAAAGTCACTGAGATTGGAAAAGAAGGAAAACTATCTGAACTTGCCAAAGACATGACCATGCACATAGAAAATCCTAAAGAATCCACACACACATAAAACAAAAATTACAGGTAATAAATGAATTCATTAATATTGCAGGAGAGAACATCATTACACAAAAATCAACTGTATTTAAACTATGCACTAGCAATGAACAATCTAAAAATCAAAGAATTACATTTACAATAGCATAAAAAGAAATGCTTCAAAGTAACTTCTGAAAAGAATTGCAGGCCCTGGCTGGTGGCTCAGTGGATAGGACCCAGCCCGCGAACCCAAACGTTGCTGGTTCCACTCCCAGCCAAGGCACATAAGCCAGATCTCCAGCCCGGTCATAGCTGTAAGCAGGTGAAAGGCAAACATACACTGATGTCTCTCTCCCTTTCTTCCTCCCTCCCTGCCCTTCTCTCTGAAAATGAAGAATAAACTCTTTAAAAAAAAAAAACAAAAGAAAGAAAAGAGTTGCAAATCTACACTGAAAACTACAAAAAAAATTATTAGAAAGAAACCAAAGACCTAAATAAACGATGCCCATGTTAAAAAAAAAAAAAAAAAGTGGTATTTCCATATAATGGAAACTTAAGACATGTGACTCTAGACTTAAAAGAAATTCCAACTACAGCATCATTAGAAACTATTACATTCACCAAAGTTCAGTACCTGAAACCTAATGACATGAATGTAACTAAATTAAAATAAAATAGTACTCAACTGTATTTTCAGGGACTTCTATACAATGCTTATGGTATAAATGAAGTTTCAGAAATAGAAAAACCAAACAAACATTCCCTATACCTGTGGAAAGTATACTACTATCTACTATCACAAAAGGGAGGTTTGAAAACCAATGATTCTAAATAATGACTGCTGCCTAGGTGAAAAGTAGGGATTCCTCTGAAAGAACGTATCTGAAATTTTATATGCCAGGTCTAAAATGGAAATGAATGAAATATTATCATTACTTTCATTTTAAATAGACAGGCTATGGAACAGGCAGGTATTCAATTAAAGTTAAGGAAGAAATTCTTTTTATAATTTTGGCACTGATTGACCTATACACAGTGGCTGTCATTTTTCTGTTCCCCCTCCTTCTTTAAATTCTTAATCTTTAACACTTGCTTCACCAGTAAAGATCCTATGCCTATGTAGACATTAATTTTTATTAATGTCAGGATTTCTTAAATCACATAGTACAGCACAGGAAAAAAACACAGCTTCTTGAGTAAGGTTTGGCTCAAGAACTGAGAGGCTCTGAGCCTCAAATACGTTATTATGGTAAAACCCAATTTCACCTTCTATGTGTTATATAGTAGTTTTTAGACCTCTGTTCCTTTTCCTTCCATCCAGATTCTCAATCTAGTTACAGCATGGTTATTGGTTCATTATTAAAATTATGTAAATAGTGTACTTATTGTGAGGGTAAAGTATTATGCTGTGATTATTTTAATACAGTGTAGCAAGGGTTCCATATACCTATATATTTTATATTTTGTACTAAAATTCAACATTACATATGTATTACAAGGCATAAGGTAGAAAAGGTAAAAAGCAGTCATTTGTATGTCACTAAGAACATTTGAATGCTGCTGTAATGTCTTTAATTTTCTCCATCCTCTCCTCCCTCTTCACTACTTACATATTATGATAAACTAATAACATAATCACAATTTACTTCTCACCTTCCCACAGCTACTTCTAGTAAGAGCTCAGTAAGTTGGTGAAATACAACCTTGAAAGTTTTCCTATTTTTCAGAAAAAGTAAAATTATTACATTAACAACCACCAAAACTGTAAGATACCTAGAAATAAGCCAAACAAGAAATATTCTAGCCCTCACTAGGTAGCTCAGTTGGTTACAGCATTGATCCCATAGGTCAAGGTTGTGGTTCAGTGGTCAGGACATATACAAGAATTAAATAATGAATGCATATATGAATGGAAAATAAATCTGTATCAATGTCAATGTCTGTCTCTTTCCCTCCCTCCCCAAAAAAAGTTTTTTTTAATTTTTAAATATCTAAAGACTTGTAAATAAAAACTAGTTTACTGACACAATTAAAAAATTAAATTAACTAAATAGAGAAGCATGTCACACTATAATTCATTGACAACTGCATTTCCAGCACCTAAAACAATACATGGCACTTTAATGGACAATACATTTGTTGAATGGGATGATGGGACTCCAAATTAAAATAAACCCCCACAAGCCCTGGCTGGTAGCACAGTGGACAAGGTGCCTGCCTGCGAACCCAAAGGTTGCAGGTTCGATTCCCCAGCCAGGGCACATAACAAGGTTGCAAACCAGGTCTCCAGTCAGGTCTGTGGCTGGAGGCAGGTGAAAAGCAACCATACATTGATGTCTCTCTCCTTCTCTGCCTCTCTCCCTTCCCCTCTTTCTAAAAATAATGAAATAAAATCTTTTAAAAAAATAAAAAGATAAAATAAAATAAAATAAACCCCCAGATTTTTAAAAGACCTTAGTAAATTCACCTGTTACATTTAAAAAAAATAAAGAAAATCATTAAGTGGGTAAGATATCAAGAGTATTAGATGACCACAAATACCTTAAGTTGTCCCTGCATGATCATCAAGCACTTTAAAGCATCTGGTGGGCAAACATTAATGACATCAAATAGCTTGGAATATGTCTCACAAATGCCTAAATCTAGTTTAGGAATCCTTAAGTCAGCAGTTCTCAAAGTATGTCCCAAGACCTGTTCAGGGGGTCTAAACTAATTCAAAGGTCAAAACTATGGGTTAGCCAGAAAGCCTATTTAGTTTTTTCCATAAAATAAAAGAAACACTTTTCATTTTCACCAATAACTTTATTGTTATTTTGAGTATGTCAACTATCTCCCATGTGGTGTAACACTGATTGTCCTCAATTTATTGATTTCATCAATATCAACTTCAATTTTTCTACCAGGCCATGAAGCATCATCCAGCAAGAAAGCTCCAGCACAAAACTTCAAAAACCCTGTATGACACGTTCAATCAGTCACAGCACTTTCTCTGTACACTGCACAAATCCTTTTTGGCGTTTTATTTAGTTGCATTTTTACCTTTCTTGAAATAATAAAGTATAACATGCTGAAAATGTTGTGTATTCTTCTGCCTTCAATATTAAAATGGCTATTCAAAAATTCACAAATTTTTGATGTTTTTTTAATGCACACTGAGATCTCTATAGCTGTCACAACACAATCTAACAAAATTATTCTGAATGAAGTTATAAGACAACTAAGCACTGCTAGAGCCATTTTACAAAAAGAAAACAAACTTTTTGGTCAACCCGGTATTTTCAAAATAAAACTAAGAGATTATTAGCCTTTTCCATTCTCATTTTCTCCCAACTATACAGTACAGTTTTCCAGAGACAACATGACGTGTGATGCTGCTTAGAGATAGAATGCACAGGCAGATGAGAATCAAGCTATCTTCTAGTAAGCCAGACAGTAAAGAGGTTTGTAAAAAGTTTAATACCAGTGTTCTCATCATCTTTGAAAATAATTTTTGAATGTTATTTATTAATAGGTGATGTTTTATTTTTAAATTAATAAATACTTTAAGAGCTTTTCTGTTTAATTACTAATATGTTAAGTATTGATAGATAACCCACATAGACAAAAACATTTTGGGTTCCTTAGTAATTTAAGAATTTTCAACCATCCTAGGACCAAAAACTCTGGGAACTACTATTCTAACCTAACCACTGACACTCAGCTGCTCAGTTAAAACAATGTTTTGCCTACCTTATAGATCAATTGCAAGACTGGATTAAGTTTTGAAGGATAAGCAATGCACAACTGGTGGGCCAGTAATATTAAAAACAGATGCATCAGTTCCCCAGAGATCAGCAATACAGAATAAGCTAACAACAGAAGATTAATCACCTGCTTTTTTTTCTTTCTTTAATCCTCACCTGAGGATATTTTTATTGATTTCAGAGAGAAAGAGAGGGGGAGAGAGAGACAAGACTTTGATGTGACAGAGAAGTATGGATGGGTTGCCTTCTGTCTGCAGCCTGACTAGGGATCAAACCCACAACCAGTTATGTGCCCTGACCAAGAATCTGACCTACAACCTTTCCATGTACACAGGACTCTCCAACCGCCTAACCTATGCCAAGGCTATCGTTATTTTTCTCATTCAGTTATGGCAAACTAGGACTTCTTGCAGTCCTGCAACGTATCAATTGCCTAAAGTATCCATGTAGGAATAAACTAAAGAGAACTCTCAGATTAAGCATCTTTTTTTTTCAGATCTAAAGTATGCAGATAGTGGGTTTAATTAATTCAAATATACACAAATGAGAAATAAATTCCTCTGTTGAATTAGATGACTTGCTATTATACTTGGGCCATTCCCTCTCTGAGCAGCTTTGAAGTACCTGCTATATTCACAGCTGCTTCTGGACAGGTTCCTTAAGCAGGGCACCACTCTTTTCTATCCCAGGGGAGGGAATGTGCTATCCTGACTGACCAGGATCAATATCTGACACCAAGACCAATTATCTAAAGGCTAGGCAGCTGTCTCATAGCCAGAAATCCCAAGAAAGGGAAGAGTATGCCAGTAATTACAATAGTATTATCTGTACCAGTTAAAAGCAAAGTGCAGTTACTACACTGGTCTACCACTAGTATAGAGAACCACAGCAACATACAATCTGAAACTGAAGAAACCCAACAACTCTACTGAATCATGAAAGACTTTCTAGTTCCTGAATGATATCCCCACTTCCATAATATCTGACCATGGAATAGCTGAAATAATTGTCTTCCTTCACTCTACATCCTTGGGGGGGGGGGGGGTTTAATCCTATTAATTAAGGTAGCATACCATATTCCTTATAACCTGATAAATATATCTAGCAGACTTGGGG
>PVIW01005829.1:12500-67861 GCA_004026585.1 Noctilio leporinus | reverse complement strand
CCCAAATTCCCCTAAGGTCCCATTATGTAAAATGATAACTGAGATAATTATAGGAAAAAAATTAAAATAGCCTCTTACATTTTGTGTGAACTATAGATATTAAATCCTATCCTTCATCTCATCAAGAGTTTCCCCAAATGATAAAGGTCAGGGAAGCTTGTTGAACAACACACTCAAAACCTCATTCTCAGGATTACACAAATTGGACCAATTCTAGAACTTGTCTTTAAATAAAATTCAGTCACTGGTATAATATATCCTACCTGAATAATAAAATTACTCAGATTAAATAAAAACTAATTTTTAGGCCCTGGCTTGTGGCTCAGCGGAAAGGTGCCGGCCTGCAAACCCAAAGGTTGCTGGTTTGATTCCCAGTCAGGGCACATAACCAGGTTGCGAGCCAGGTCTCCAGCCAGATCCGTGGCTGGAGGCAGGTGAAAGGCAACCATACATTGATGTTTCTCTCCCTTTCTTCCTCCCTCCCTACCCTTCTCTCTAAAAGTAATAAAATCTTTTTAAAAAAAGAAAAAGAAAAAACTAGTTTTTACTAATTTATTTATTTTTAGAGAAGCAGGGAGGGAAAGAGAGAAATGGGAGAGAAAGGAACTAAATGGGCAACCTAGGCATGTGCCCTGATTGGGAATCAGACTTCAACAAAACCTAATTATAAATGAATGTTGTATGCCTAAAAAGTTAAAATAAGGATTAAATATAAGAATTGAAAGAGTCAAGTAATTTATGTTCTTTCCAAGAACTGAAAAGCAGCTCAGAGCCTTATCTTGATAATAAACAGCTGCTCCTTTCTCACCCAATTCTACCTGACCAGAAACATGCTCTACTTAGAAAACCTTGGAAGGGAAGGGGAGGTGGGATGAATGTAAGATCATGAAAATGGAGATCTTTATACAAGAGAGTAAAAACAGGTTATATGTAATTGTACACAAGAATATTAATCCTGAAATAGGACTTCTCCTTCTAGACCTTCTTCCCAGTTTTTGCTCCTTTTACAAACATGCAAAATACCCTTGAAGAAAGTACAGAAACAACTTGGAGACACTCTGGGTTCAGTTCCAGAACACCGCAATAAAGTACGTCACAATAAAGAAAGTCACACAAATTTTTGGTTTCCAAGTGCATATAAAAGTTGTGTTTACATATCCAGGTTGCAACCAGGTCTCCAGTCAGGTCTGTGGCTGGGAGGCAGGTGAAACGCAACCATACTATGATATCTCTCTCCCTCTCTGCCTCTCTCCCTCCCCCTCTTTCTAAAAATAATGAAATAAAATCTTTAAAAAAAAAAAAAAAAAAAGCTGTGTTTAGCCCTGGCTGGTAGCATAGTGGATAAGGCACCAGCCTGTGAACTCGAAGGTCGCTGGTTCGATTCCCAGCCAGGGCACATGATCAGGTTGCAAGCCAGGTCTCCAGCCATGTCCATAGCTGGAGGTAGGTGAAAGGCAACCATACATTGAGGGGGGAAAAAAATAAAAGTTGTGTTTAAACACTGCTCTATTAATCATGCAACAGAATGTCTAAAAAAGACAAAATGAACATACTTTCATTAAAAAATACATTATTCCTAAAAATACTAACCATCTACTGAGCCTTTAGCAAGTCCTAATCTTTTTTGCTGGAGGATCGTGCCTTCAATTTGCTAAACGACAACAAAAACCCTCAGTATCTGTGAAGTTCAATAAAATGAGGTAGGCCTGTATTATTTAAATACACAAAAGGTCAAACTAACGAAGCAGTGAAACTTCCCTCCACCACCCCAAAATATCCTATGTGAAACAAAGTAAAAAGGCCCAGAAGTTCTGGTCAAACAAGACCCTCAGCAAAACCCTAGCATTTCTTTTTATTTAATTTTAATTTTATTTTATTGTTGTATTACATCCATCCCCTTTTTCCTCCCCTCTATTCCCTTCCCCCCCTGCCCACTTCCCAAAGTCAATCCCACTTGTTGTCCATGTCCATGGTTCTTCCATGCTAGTTCCTTCACTAAACTGCACCCCTTGTTTACATCCTCCTCCCCCCTCCCCCGTGCCCATTGAAGGTGGATTTCTCACATAATAAAATGAGTGGCACTCAAGCAAGAGTCCAAGAAGCATTTTAAAAAGTGAGAAAAATATGAGAAAAATTTTCAATTCCACTGCCACCCATTCCCCTTCAAGACGAGCCAAAACAAAAAACAAAAAACTACAGATTAGTCTGAGTAGGAATTAAAAAAAAAGCATTCCTTCTACACTTCCAAACCAAACTTTTAACAACAGGCTCCAGTGTTTGCAATTTAAACTTTACATCATCCATGAAAATCTTTATAAATCAGTGAAATTAGGAAACTGACTGGATGCTTAATAATATTTAAGAAGCCATTATTACTTACTATTCCTTAGACTTGATGGTAGCCCTGTGGTTGTGTTTTATGTTGTTTCTAGCTTTTTTCCCTCAAGTGTTATCTTTCAGATACACCTGGAAGATTTACACATTAAAGGGTTCTGAGAGTTGCTTTAAAATACCCAACAGGTAGATAAAACAGGATTAGTCATAACAGTGGATGAAGCTGGTTAATTAGTACCTGAAGCTTCTTATACACATCTATTTTTTGTATACATTTAAAGGAAAAGTGTCCCACACATCAAAACATCCTATCAAAAGCAGAGAAATTTTATTCCCACTATTTCATCCAGAATTCTGGTACTTCTTTTTTTTTAAATCTGGTATGACTAACAGTCAAGTTTTATTCTTCAAACCAATTAACTTCCTCCAGTGGACCTATAAATGAAATACAAGACTCACCTTGATATCTTTCAATTCAGCTAGATGATGGTCAATCAGCTAGATGACTGACAGGTGAGGAAACAATATAAGATTCCAACTTATAACTAGTAATCTTATTTTAACTTCAAAACCACATATTCGTTTTGAATCAGAATGATGCACTGTCACCGGTTGTATTGTTGTTGCTTTTATTTTACTATCCCAGTAGTATTTTAACTAAGTTTAGTGAGTGGTATAAAAAGATGAAAAGTAGCAGATGTTCGCTCCCAGGAAGTACACGCTTTCAATGACAAGAGTAAAAGACTCAATCGAATGTGACACAGAAAAGTTACCAAAATCTCAGGATTTGTAATTCAACAGACAGCCCTATACTCCCTCCTTGCAAGCGCCTTATAAATTATGAGAAAGGAGTGACCCCGGATTGGTTTGTTTCATCTCCTCCTTTCTTAGGGGAGGTGCTAGAGAGCAAAGAAGTCACCAAAAAGACTGGCCGGAAGAAAGAAAACAAAAAGCATGGAGCCTGGGCAATCAGCCCTTAAAAATTGAGAACTATACCCAAATTAGATGAAATTTAAAAAGTTAAGTGTTAAACATCTAAAACGTATTTAAGAAGCTCAAAAATGGAAAAACCTGGCTGTAGGTGTCGCTGATTCGAACTCCCTTCTCTCTGCAAGTATTTACGGGTACAAAGGAGTAAAGAGAACTCTTCCTGACCCTCGCCTATACTTGCGCCGCAAAACCTCCACTCTCCCCGAACCACGCCAGATGCCCCAAACCACTGCATCACTTCTCAAGCCAAAGACCCCTCTTTTTCCTGGCCCGGCGAGAAATAGCGGTGGGATTTAGCCTTGTCTGAAAGAAACCACCCGTCGCCGAGGCCCTCCGCGCCTTCCCAGCACTGGGGTCTCGGACCTGCGACCCACACTTACGGCCCAGGTCTCGTGTCCTACGAGACTGGTCTCAAGCCTCCACCCTGGGTCTACCCCGTCCCTGCGGGACCGCACGACCCCCTGGGCCACCCCGGTTGCCGCCGACCAGACCCAGCCACTGGCTTACCTGTCTTCATTCTTGTTTTTCTGCTTCTTCCCCATGGTGTGATAGCAGTGTTCGTGGTTTCAACCCCTCTAACCAGGCTCTCAGAGATCTCAGAGATCCACTACCCCGGGTCGACTTTGGTCTCCGTTCGGCTCCGTTCCCCTCAGCGTTGCCGCCTCTCACACCAGGATCTCCACAGACCCGCGCCCTGGGACCGGGCACAGACCGTGTGAGCTCTCAGCGCGCAAGCGCAACGTCCACCGCCTCAGCGTGGGGACGCAGGGCGCGGCACTTCGAGAGCTGCCCTTTGGGTAGAGCGTCTCCACGCCACCGGTTCCCCCTCCCCCGCCCCCAGACGGAAGTGCGAGCGCCCCCTTCCTGCAAGCGTCCGCCGCGCACCGACACTGAGCGATTTCCAGGTTCTAGAACCCGAAGGCTGACAATAAGGCTGAAAACTACCATATGTAGGCCTCTCCCGCTGTGGAACGCAGATTTGGAGGATTGGAGCTGGGCTTCTCTACCACCTGTGCATTCTCAGCAGCCCGAAGTTCAGTAAAGAATGAACCAAAGATAAGCGCTCTGATTGTTCCCAGGGGAGATAAATCCAGGATAAAATTGGGTGTCTCAGTAATGTCCATGAATTAGGAAGTTCGTACAGTAACTAAAAAATAATAATAAAACAAGGACACATCCATCAAGTCCCCCCAAATAGGTCTTAATGTTCCCAAGAACAAGTTCTAAAAATTTCTGTTAGGAAAATCACGAGGGAATTGGATGGTGAAATGTGCCATATCTGGACCTGGACGGTGATATTACGGTGTTAACTACATAAAAATTAATTTGTATGTTACAAATCAACGTGTTACCTTTTTAAGAAAAGGTTCAACAGACAGTATGAAAACAAAGTTAGAGTGTCACTTTTGAGCAAGAGCGTAGCTCTCTAATGTCTGGCCAGTACAACATTACGTGTACCCAGGTTCAGAGGCTAAGCAAGTTGGACAACTCCAGCTGAGAGCTAAGAAACTACAACTTCCAGCAGACTTTGCTCCCGCGCCCCCTAGCGGTTCAAAGCCCGGACCGGAAACAGCCGTTCCAGGCCGCGGCTGAGGAGGCGCAAGCGTATAGGCTCTAGGGACACGCACGCTCTCCTCCCCACCCCCACCCCTACTCCCACTTCCTCGGGCGTAGCGGGCTGTAAGTGTAAGGGCCTCAGCCAATCTGGAGGCGAAAGTGGCCGCGGGTTCCTAGCCAGTAGCAGCTGCTGCGAAGCTGAAGCCCGGGTAGAGTGTTCTGGAGCCGCTGGTCCGTCCCTTCCCAAGTAGCACCGACTGCTCAGGTGAGGCGGAGATGATGTAAAAAACTCGGCCACCAGGTCCCGGTGTTCACATCCGGCAACGTCCAGCCAGGGCTGTGGAGGGGCGCGGCCCAGGCGCCCATGTCAGTGGCGCCTAGGGGGCTTTGGAGCATGCGCCATGGAAGGCGATGAAGTTGGGGCCACCTGAACGCTGCCCTCCTTTGTCGCCGGACCCTTAAGTGGTGACTGGATACTTTTGGGCCGATATCTTGCGAAGATGTTAAGAATTAAGAAGGAGGCCTCCTGGTGGTTAGTGCCGGTGTACGTAGGGGATCAAGGAAATGTTTAGGTAATTTGAGGACTAGTCCTTTCCCACCGTTCCGGTTGAACTGAAAAATGGAAGAATCGTAGTTATCAGGCCCCGACAGGTGTGGCTGAGTTAGTTGGAACGACCTTCTGTACAACAGAAAGTTGGGGGTTCCATTCCCGATCAGGGCATAAACCTTAGTTGCGGGTTCAATCCCTGATGGAAGCGTGTATGGGAAACAACCAATGGGTTTCTCGCTCAAATCGATTTTTCTCTTTTCTCTCGAAAATCAGTGAACATATTTTTAATTTCTTTTTTCTTTTTTAAAGAAAAGTTAGCCTTACCGGTGTAGCTCCGTTGGTTGGAATATCACCTGTGGGCCAAAAGATCGTGCGTGGTTGGATCCTGGTCAGGGGACATACTAGGTTTCAGGTTTGATCCCAGGTTGGGGCGCACGCCAGAAAGCAACCAGTCATATTTTCCTCAATCAATGTCTGTCTGACCATTTCTCTCTCTCTCCTTCTCTCTCTCTTCGTCCATCTCTCCCTACCCGCTAAAAAGCCTTGGTGGGGAAAATGTCCTGGGGTAAGAATTAAAAAGAAAAGTTAATGTCCCTAAACCTTCACTTTTTCTCTTTTGAATGCGGTAGCACCACCAGCTGCCCCAGAACAGCTCTTGTTAATAGCTTCTGCTCCAATTATCCCAGCATAAAATTCTAAGCTCCTCCTATAAAGCTCCAGGCATAAGCATTGCAATGCCCTGATAAGAGCAGATTCTGACGTACAAGTCGGTGTTTTAATATCCAGTCTTCTGCGTCATCCAGCCTCTAGTGAAGGGCACAATGTTACATTTTTCTTGGGAGGTAGGGAGTGTGAAATTCTTTTACTGTATTTGAAATGCAGCTTCTTTAAAATTTTATAGTATGTACGAGGAACTTACAGTTTGTTCATTCGAAGTTAACAAATATTTAGTGAGTATCTGCTGTGTCCCAGGCATTGCCAGTTCTAGAGATAATAAAGGTGAAGTATGCATTTCAACTGCATTTCCTTTGAAGAAAATAGGAATCAAGTAAAGTTTATAGGAAGGCTATATTTCTTCAGTTCTACAGGAATAGAGGGTCTGTGTGAGCCTGGCTATATATCAGAGCTGGTGGATAAGTTCACAGTTTATTCACATTTTTAAAAGAGCTTTTGTTAGTTTTTGCAAATTATCTTAATTAGTTGAGATGCAACAGCCTCCTGTTTTGATAGGTAAATTAAATTATAAATCATATTTCTACAGTAATAACCCAGGAGTACACATAAAAATTGCCATCTGATTGTATAAACTCCTTTCTTAAGTAGAGGAGTGATGAAAAATAATCAGTTCTTAATATTTAGAGTGCTATATTGTTCTTCATCAGTGTTAAGAACACTGAGTGTCAGTAAGTCAATACCAATATTAATCTTGTGGCCTCGTAGAATTTTGTTAGGTAGTGAGAGAAAAGGAATGGAAACTAAAGTTTAGGGAACAGCAGGCTCCATTCTTTACATAAATTGTAATAGGCTCTTTTAGGAGTTAAAGAAATGAAAGTCATTAGACAGAGACCATGAAAAATGTGCCTTTTGCTCAACTCTGCTCTGTGTTGAAGCAAAGTTTGATATGTATGTGTATGTGTAAAACCTCACAGCAGTTAAATGTTATCGTCATTTGGTCATTTCTGCTTTGCTTCCCTTTTCCTGTAATTAAGAACACTGACTATAGGAGTATCACAAGATATAACTCCAATTGCTATATCACAAGATATAACTCCCAACTACTACTCATTTCTCTCTGGTCTGTTGATGGTCTTGAAGATTTGGCTTTGCTTCGGTATAGTAAAACACATAAATCAGAGACACCTAGACTTTGCTCTGAATAGTTTTTGAGTACTGTGACTAGAACCTGTTGACAATTAAATTTTAAAACACTTAAATAAAAATTCTTAAGCCTAACATGAAGTGCTTTGTTGTGAGAACACTTTTTTTGTGTGTTCTGAGGAACATAATTTGTGGACTACAAATTATGCACTAGGTAGAATTTTTGAAAATAAGAGAAACTTTACCTACTGTTCACACTTTTTTTTAAAGATTTTATTCATTTATTTTTAGAGACAAGGGAAGGGAGGAAGAAAGAGAGGGAGAAAAACATCAATGGGAGAGAGGAACATCAGTTGGTTGCCTCCTGTACACACCTTTAACTGGAACAGAACCTGCAACCCAAGCATGTGTGTCCTGACCAAGAATCGAACCAACAACGTTCCATTTTTCAGGATGATGCCCAATCAACTGAATCAACTGGGTCAGGGGGAGGGGGGTTGTTGTTTTGTTGTTGTTGTTTTTAATTTGTAAACCTTCTACCTAGCAGCAAGACTGAACTGTGAAGAATGGAACCTAATGCATCTGTCGACATGTTTTCAAAAGTCTTGGAAAATCAGTTGCTTCAGGCTACCAAACTAGTGGAAGAACATTTGGATGCTGAAATTCAGAAACTGGATCAGATTGACGAGGATGAATTGGAACACCTCAAAGAAAAGAGACTTGAGGCACTAAGGAAAGCTCAACAGCAAAAACAAGTAACCTCTCTGCCCTGCTTTCTGAAATTGCTTTAACAGTATGCGCCTAGCTTAAATTTACACATATGACAGTAGTTATGTTGTAGTCCTCATTTTTAAGGTTTTTGACCTCAAAGTACTTGTCATTATCAAAAATTTAGCTGGAAAAAAAAATTAATTTTAAGGACACATTAAAAATGAGCCTGATTAATATATTAACCCACAGTTAAGTAAAAGAAACATCTCAGAATAATTTTCTGAGTTCATTCTTGTGGTTGAAGTGAGATAGGGAAAGCACTTGCAGCTGCGGGAGTTGGTGGTTTCCCTTTCAGGCACTAGTGCAGCCTATCATAAGCTAGCTATGCTCAAAGCAAAATGAGGTAAGATTTAAACACACTACTAATTGCTAATGTACAACTAAAGAAAAAGTTGTCATAATGAGGCTATTTTGGTAGAAGTCTGAATCTACCTAATTTGCAGTAAGGAACATAGAGTCTTTTTTTTTTTTTTTTTTTTTTTAATTTTATTGTTGTTGTATTACATCCATCCCCTTTTTGCTCCCCTCTGTCCCCCTCCCCACCCACCCATTCCCCCCAAAGTCAATCCCACCTGTTGTCCATGTCCATGGTTCCTTTATACTAGGTTCTTGTCTAAGCTGCTCCCCTTCTTTGCCTCTACCTCCCCCTCTCCCCTACCCCGTTCCCCTGACCACTAAAGGCCTATTCCTTGTATTCATAGACTTGGTTCTGTTTTGCTTGTTGTTAGTTTTGTTCATTATTGTCCCGTAATGGGTGAGGAACATATAGTCTTAAGTATTTATGAGTATATGAGTATAATTAAAAATTGAAGCAGGCAGCTTAGGGATTTTTTTTATTTAAATACAAATCAATTTTAAATGAATTTGTTATGGAATAACAGAAGATCTTAATTTAGAGCTTTCATTGCATTTTAATAGATCTTTTTTTTAAAATATTTTCTGAGGAAGTAGGCAAGATGCCTTAAAGGCTTTTACAGTTACCTCTTTGAAAGAGTAGTATAGATTGTATAGTAATTTTGATTTGCTGATCCATGAAGGTATTGGGGAACCCAATGCACACAGTGACATAGCACTTAATAGGTCTATGTTAATCAATATTCCTCAGTCAACCAAGCAGTCACGTGCACGCGCACATACACACACACACACACACCATGCCGCTGCTACTATTAAGGCAGCTAGAGAGGTGGGACTTAGGTAGGGAGCAGACGGGCAAGGTGAGAAATAAGAGGAGCCCACAAGAGGCTTGGGTGATAACCCTTAAGTGAAAACCAGGTACTGCCTGTTTGCCAGGTGTTAGGTAGAATCAGGCTGCACTGTCATATGTTCCCATCCTGCTTGATACCATTCAGCACATATCTGTGGAGCACATGCTCTGCAAAAGGAATTGTACTCAACACAGGCTGTGTTGAATGTCTTGGGAGTTGCCAGGCATTGATGAAGATTCAGAGTGGGCTTGCCTCTCTCTAGGAAATGGATAGGTTCAGGTCTTCAGCCTATTGGTTAAAAACATGAGAATAAGTAATGAAGAGAAATAGTAGCTGTTTACAAAAATGCTGGTTTTTAAGTGCACATGTCATTGGCAAGTGAAGAAAGGAATGAAGAAATGTTGCATGTTATTAAGAAGTTATTGTTTGAGAGTTTAAATTATTTATAGGACCTTTATCAAAGAAATGTCACATAAGGAGACGATAATGAAACTTCTGTGTGTCAGCTCAGTGTGAGCCAATGTGAAACGAATACCAAAACTACTGTGTCTGGCCTGTGTTAGTTTAAGTGCAGAGGAGGAAAGGGGATGGCATTCCTACCTTTTCTAGTTGGACCTTATGGAAGGCTGCATTCAGACCTCTGCCACATTTTAAAAGAACATGGAGAAAGTAGACTATATTCAGAGGAAAATCAGAAGAGTAAAAAATCTAAATACCATTTTATATGAGAAACAGTCAAAAGGAAATGAAAATTTTAGTGTGGACAAAGAATGACGTAGGCAAGATGCAATATATGAAGGGGTAAAATGTGAGAGAAAGATTAGAAGTTTTCTCTCTAATCTTAGGTTCAAGCTGGGATCCACACACCAAAGTTAGAGATATTGTACTTCAGTATAAGAAGACTTTCCTAATTAAAGAGTGCATATACAAATGTTCTTTAAGCAGATGTGTGTCAATGGTTTACCCACCTTTATGTTGATTGTCTTATTTTCACAACTGCTCATGATCTTTACAGATGAGGAAATTGGGACTCAGAAGAATTATTTGAATTCATAGCCTAATAAGTAGTAACAATTATTCAAGCCCATGCCTTCTACCTACAAGGCTAGTGCCCCTTTTTGTTAAAACTAGCACCTGAAAAAGGAAACAGGTTTCCACTTGTGGTAAAAAGCTTCTTGCCACAGGAAAGGTTCAGGAGGCTGAAAGTTTGGTTAAGCATGGATGATAAGGGTTGAAATGTTGGTTTGGGACATTGGATTACATGATTTGTGAGACCTTTATTATTTCTGGACACTGTATGGGTAGACAACTTTCTCTTGTAGGATACTACCCATTGGTGGCCAATATAGAAGAGGTTCCTGCCTCTCCACAGTAGTCATGAAGAGTAAGCAGTCCCCTGAGCTTTGGAGCTGCAATAACCCTCCTCTCCCACCCTGTCCCCAAAGACTGGCTTTTTCTCATGAGCATTATTTATAAAACCTTTTTTAGTAGTTTGAATCAGGTGCTCCTGATTTTAGTAGTGTGAGTGCAGAGAAATTAAATGGTCTTACATTCTAAGTTTCAAGTCTATACATTTGTATTTTCAGAGTTCTAAGAAAACATATACTCTAAGTTACCGATAGATAATTGTCTAATACATGAGCCATACTGAGGGGAAATCCACTGTCCACAGACTTTTTGCTTTGAAACTAGAAACATAGGAAAGTTAGTCTTCCTCTACAGGTAAAATCGACTTCATTACACAGTAAAGGGTTGGGCAGAAGTAGGTTTACAGTTCACTTATACAAGAATAAACTGTTTCACATACTCAACATTGTAAACCTCCTCATGCCCCATCCTGTATTATGTTGATTTGGACACAGACTGTAAACTGGTTCTAAAAGAGATATTTCAACTGTATAATATTTACCTTTCCAAATCAGGAATGGCTTGCGAAAGGACATGGAGAATACAGAGAAATCCCTAGTGAAAGAGACTTTTTTCAAGAAGTCAAGGAAAGTAAAAAAGTCGTTTGTCATTTCTACAGAGACTCCACATTCAGGTAACTTGTTTCCTTCAGTAACTTTTTTTAAACATGGAGAGGTCTTTGAATAGAAATACACTGATTACAGAGAAATTAAGGAAAATAAAAGGAACTACTTCCTAAGTTGCTTCTTTGTACTATAAGTCTGTACATTGAAGTTAAGCAATGGTTATTTTAAAGATTAACTTAAAAACCAGTGAGTGACATACAAAAGGATAAATGAACATTATTAAAAATCAAAACTATTTCTATATAAAGGGCTTTTTTCTGAATTATAGTCATACTAACTTTAATTAAACATCTTAGAAATATACACTTAATTTTTTTTAGCAATGCAATAAGAATTGTTTCTACTTTTATTTCTTTTTTCACTATTATGATGTAGCCATAGGGAGACAATGGTTTGACTGAGCCTTTCACTAGGTGCATAGTTGAAACTGCAAGGTTTGGCAGGAAGGAGAAGAAAGTGATCTCTCTTAAACTAACCCAAGTCTACAAACCTTTCTATGGAGACAGGTCCCCCCCCCTTTTTTTGTTTTTTTTAAGATTTTTTAAAATTTATTTATTATTTCCAGAGAAAGAGGAAGGGAGAGAGGCAGAGAGGGTGAGAAACATCAATGTGTGGTTTCCTTTCACCTGCCTCCAGCTATGGACCTGGCTGGAGACCTGGCTTGCAACCTGGTTATGTGTCCTGGCCTGGGGAATCAAACCAGTGACCTTTGGGTTCATAGGCTGTCACCTTATCTACTGTGCTACCAGCCAGGGCGAGGCAGATCCTTTTTAATTACCAATAATCACACCTCAGATGAACTTCATTAACTACGATACTGTCACTGCTCAAAGCTGGAGGTAGATCTCTTTTAAAATAAAAATACCTCCAGAAGAAGTTATAAACTTAAACTGGTGGATTCAAGTTTTTCTTTTTTTTTTTTTTTTTAAAGCCCCAAAATTTGATTAGTTTCCAACATTTAAAAATCAAGAAATTTTTTTTTAATTTAGATTTCAGAATGTTAATAAAAATCAGCAAACTTTATTATAATAGACCTAGATTCAGTATGAAACTAATTGCTGATGCTGACTGGGGCTACCTTCCTTAGACCATCATATGGTCCAGTTTTTTGTCTTCATCATTTATTGTTGTATTAGCCCTGCCTTCTCTCATTTTCATAGCTTCTCTGGCCCCTATCTTAGGTTCACTGCCCAAAAAGTTGGTTGTTAGTTAACACTTCATGGGTTGATTGCATGAAACTTAGTGACAAAAAAATAAAAATGAAAAGAAATATTGAGATGGTAAACTGTCTTCCAAGGGAGAGTAGGAGAAGGGATTAGGAAGGTAAAGAGTATCAAAGAAACCCTCTACCATTGTGGCACACTGTCATCTTCCATTGGCACACGTATACCTTAAGTTGCCAACCTCTGACATATAGAAAGAGGTGGTATATTGATATCATACCAGTCTGTAAGATTGTTATATGTTTGTTCACTTGATTATTAGATGTCTTTACCCACTAGCTTGGTAGTTTTGTGAAGACAGAAAGTTTGCCTGTAATGTGGCCACTGTGTTAGAGCAACAGCGACTGACACATAATAGTTGTGCAGTAAATATGTTTGATGAATATACAGGGTACATGCAATCAATTGGCAAAATTTTAGTAAAATAAACAACATAACACAAAAATGTTATATTTTGAAATAAATTTATTCTTATATGTAAATATAAGATTTTATATTTATAAATTTTTTTAATTGTTCAGAAAGGTCTCCATTTGCTGCAATAATAGACTCAATTCAACTTCGGAATCTTGAGCACACTTTAACTTTTCTTTATCCATGGACATCATCATGTTTTCAGTCTTAGCTTTAATAGCCTCTGTATTGGAAAGAGGTTGTTTATTAATTTCTCTCTCACAAATGCTACCTATATAATAGTCTAAAAGATTTGCATCTGGTAAACTAGGCAGCCAGGTTTTCTTTGACCACAATTCAGGAACGTTGACACTGAGACATTCTTGCACCTTTTTGGTGTTATGTGCTGGTGCACCATGTTGTTGGAAGATCAAATGACGTCCATTTGCAACTTGCTTCATCCATGGTACAACTACTTCTCTTAAAACGTCAAGGTAAACATCCTGGCTCTTCACTGATGATCTCCTGGATTCTGTGTACGATATCTGGACTTAAGCAATCCTTGCGCACCTTATGCATTTTCCTTGTTGGTACGGCGACATCAGGATCAGCATCATACACCTTCTTCACATTGTAAACTGTACATAAAGGGATGTTATTGAAGTCCACGATTTCATTAGCAGTTTGCCCTGCATGCATTCCAGAAATTATGGTGCTCTAACATCATATTCCTTCGACATGACTGTTGCTCTCAGAATTTAATACTTTATATCTGAATCAATGATGTTAAATCACATAACCTTAGAAATATAGTTTTTCAAATTAATAAGCACGTGAAATAAGGAGATGCAACATTAATGCCAATTGACCACATGCACCCTGTATAAACAGTGTGTTGCTAAGAGTACTGACCATTAAACAAAACTGAAAAATCAATTTAAATCATTATATATATGTATATATAATCAAAGTTCTTAGCACATAGTAGGCTGTATACTTTCATGTGTAAGATCCTGTAACATTCACGGTAGCCCTTTGAGGTAAGTAGGTATATGCTACCTATGTGGAGACCAAGACTCAGGAGAGATTAAATGACTCACCTAATGTCACTCAATTACTAAATGATGAGAGATTTTAAGGCTTCTGCTATTTTAACTGCACCATGATTGCTGTTTCTATATTGTTAAAAAAAAAGAGAGAGAGAGATTAATTAACATAGCCTTGTTTAAAGAAGGTGCCGGCTCTCCCAGGGACAGTGTCTTCAGGCATTCAGAGTGATCCAGCATTTGATATATCATTGGAGGCTGTTCTGCAATACAGCCTCTAACAAAACTAGGCTGTCTTAAACATCCGGTAATACAATTATTTACTTTCATATCAAGGTTGGGAAAGCACCAAAATCTGCATGTGGCATGTGCCCAAGTCAATTTCATGGAGTTTGTGCTATGAGACCTTTAAGTTCTAAAGAAGTTGTCTAAAGTGAAAAAACATGTCAGTATCAGTAGGACCTATGATGAATCCATATATGCTAAATGTGTCCAATACATGATCAAGCATGCTTTCCTTATTGAGAAGAAAATCATGAAAAATATTGAAGGCACAAGCATGGAGTCAGAAAGCTAAATTTTTAAATGAAGTTTTTTGAGTAATAAAAGCAATTAAAAAGCAAAACTAAATAAAATAAATTCCATATTACACCAGTGGAGTTGATTTATATATGAATATTCAAAAACATATTTCTCATATAATAGATCATTTATCATTTCTTTTGAGCTTCATTCGAACACCGTTTAATAATTGGGTCCTTCCTACCATTTTCACTGAATTCTCATTGCTGCACTAAGGGCTATATATGAAAAGGTAGATTCACCTGCAAACCCAAAGGTCGCTGGTTCGATTCCCAGCCAGGGCAACATAACCAGGTTGCAAACCATGTCTCCAGCCAGATCCGTAGCTGGAGGCAGGTGAAAGGCAACCATACATTGATATTTCTCTCCCTGTCTGCCTCTCTCCTTTCCCCTTTCCCTGAAAAGTAATAAATAAAATCTTTTTTTTTTAATTTCTTAAAAAAAAAAAGAAAGAAAGAAAGAAAGAAAAGATAGATTCAGAGGGAAAATGATGAGGCATTAAATTTGTAAGAAATTCCCTAGACCCAAACCTAATTCAGGAAAAACTACAATCAAGGAGTGACCCATAAGCCTAGCCATCCAAAGCAGTGGTTCTCAACTTTATTGGGCATGAGCATCACCTGTGTGTTTCCCAGCTATACTTTCAGGAAAAATTTTTTGATTCATCTGTATATTTTAAAAGTTGGGGCCCTGGCTGGTGTGGCCTAGTGGGTTGAGCACCAGCCTGTGAACTGAAGGGTCACTGGTTCAATTCCCAGTCGGGGCACATACCCAGGTTGCAAGCCAGATCTCCAGCCAGGTCCCCACCTGGAGACAGGTGAAAGGTAACCATACATTGATGTTTCTCTCCCTTTCTTCCTCCCTCCCTTCCCCTCTCTCTAAAAATGGTGAATAAAATCTTTAAAAAAATAAATGTTTTAAAAAAAAGTTGGATGTAATGAATACCAATGGTAAAAACTGTTGCTCAAAAAAATTATGATAATCTGTTTCAGAAACACGAGAAGATTGACCAGTTTAAATACATTCTACCTCTTTTTCCTTTAAAAAAATTGTCACTTCCATTCTCCTCTTCAGTAGAAAATGGCTTAATGAAAGTTACTTCCAGTATTTTTCATTTTGTAAAGCAATAGTTACCATATTTACAGCCCTTAACCTTAGTATGTTTCTTGCTGACAGTTAAAAAGCTAGAAGAACTCCCTCTCAGTGACACCAATCAGTCTTTCCTAATGACTTCCAAATATGGCACGATATGTACTTTGCCAATTCTAAGAAGTCTCTTCTAAGTTCTATCAGGTCAGATATGTCATCCTTCAAACTCCCTATACCAGGAAACATGCATAAGAAAAAATGACCATATTTTGTTCTTAACCATGAACATGACGACAGCATGAAGCATTTATGATTTAAGGCAGATACTGAATATTTTGTTTTTTATAAGTGCCAGAGTAGGCAGCTAATCTATGAAATGGAAATGAGGTCATCTGACACAAGCACCAGTTGGCTACCAAATTATGAGGCTGAAACAAGGTAAACTATAAAATTACCTGTACCTTTGCTCTTCTCAAAAGTGACCACAGGTAACTTCTGAAAATGGTTCACTTGACCCAGAAAACCCCACAAAATCATGCATATCAAGAGATTTAAATCTTGGTGTTCACTTTAAGAACACTCATGAAACTGCCCAGGCCCAGAACAGTATACATATTCCAAAAGCCATAGAGTGTCTGAAGGATATCACTTGACAGAAGCAATGTATGTCATTTGTCATTACAACAGTAGGGCTGGACTTGGTGGCTGAAAGAGTGCTGAATTTTTTGCAGAGAATAATGCTGAACTTAAGGGTTTAGATGTAGATTTTTTGTTCATTGAGCATATCCAGGTGAACAAACCCCTCAAGATATAGGGTAGAACTTACAGATTACATGGGTGGAGTAGCCCTCCCTGCCATGTTCAGATAATATGTAATGAAAAAGAAGAGTGTTTCTAAACCAAAAGAGGAGGTTGCACAGGAGGAAAAGATATCCCAGAAGAAACTGAAAAATCAATAACTTATGGCTCGGGAGTAAATTTAGCATAAAATAAATAAAATTAAATGACTCTTAATGATACTTATTTTTAAAAAGAAAAGATGTAATCTATTGTTTTAGCTTTTGATTTTCTATATTGTTATTTACAGGTGTAAAATATTAGACAGACATTTGGTAATACTGTCCAAGAAACATCTGGAGACCAAATTTTTAAAGCTGAATGTGGAGAAAGCACCTTTCCTTTGTGAGAGACTGAGGATCAAAGTCATTCCCACACTTGCACTGGTAAAAGATGGAAAAACACAAGATTATGTCGTTGGATTTACTGACCTAGGAAATACAGATGACTTCACCACGGAAACGTTAGAATGGAGGCTTGGTTGTTCTGATATTCTTAATTACAGGTAACTTTTAACAGTAGACTTGTTTTTCACATTTTCAGTGATATTTTTTGAGGAGTCTGTTGTTGTTAACATTTATTTTATGGAACTAAGATCTTTTGGCTGAGATACAGAAAAAAACTTTGGCAAAGGAAAAGCATAGTATTTTTCTTGTGCATTATGAGCATGATCTCAACAAGCAAAAATCAAGTATTGAGAATAAAAGTGAATCTTGGAATACACCTCTCTATAAAAATTTTCAACCTAACGGATCCTCTTGAATCTAATTCTGTATAATCTGAAAACCCAAATCTAAACCCCAGAATTGACTCTCCCTTGATTTAAACTGGATTACTCAAAGTGATAATGACTTTCAAACATTAGATTTTTTAAAATATATTTTATTTATTTTGCTATTACAGCTGTCCCAATTTTCTCCTCTTTGCCCCCCTCCACCCAATACCCCATTCCCTCTAGCAATGCCCCCCTTAGTTCATGTCCATGAGTCATGCATATAAGTTCTTTGGCTTCTCTATTTCCTTTGTTCTTCTTAACATCCCCCTGTCAGAATATTCTGTAACCACCAATGTGTACTTTTTTTTTCTTCCCTTTCATATCCAGACAATTTACCAAACACATGCCAAAATACATTTACACCCATGCATATTTTTACACATATTTAAGGTACATACTGGATTTTGAAGAGTTAATACAAAAAGTTTAAAATATGCCAATAGTTTACATAATTATTACATGTTAAATGATAGTATTTTAGATATATTGTAGCAAGATTAAGCAGTTTTTTCTTTAATAATTATTTTACTCTGGAATGCTATTTCTGTGAAATATATCACAGAAACGGTGTATTGCAGAACTCACATTTGTGAAAGTTGTCCCAGAGACAGTGCCAAACCCATCGTAAAAAATGAATTTGGTATTTGAGTCAGATCCTCCCCACTCCAATAATACAACTCAACTTTATTTTAAGCTACTGGAACCATAACTTACTCTTTTTGGAGTTTTCCATCTTAAATAGTAGATTGATTTATTTAGGCTGTGCATAGGTCTTACTTCTTTCAATACCCCCTGTTTTTCCTCTACATGTGTTTTGCAAGTTTAAGTCTTCAGAAATAATGGCACTTGCAGTGCTCAGCCAGTACCCAGAGTAGAAATTATTATGTCTACTAAATTGAGGTCAAAAATAAAAATCCCTGGGATTTAAATAATTTTGTAGAATAGTATTCTAGCTAGTTTTTGAACTTGTGGTTGACTTCCTATATGGTCATAAACTAATCCCTGAACTATTTAAGAGTCTGTTGAGGTAGAGATTAGGTATGTTCACATTTCAATAATAAAGTTTACTACAGCATTAATTCCTTTCCCCAAGTATCCCCAGCTTGGGGGCCCTAACTGGAAATGTATATTTCCACGATTTAGTTGAAAGGAATCTCATCTAATTTACATGCTGATATGAGAATATACATTTCCTATGTACACAAATCATATAGTTTAGTATTTGCAACTTCCATCCAATTTGGTATTCTTTCTCAGCATCTTTTCTAATGTAAGGATTGACTTATTTCACAATACCCATGACCAGTTGGTTGCTATTTAAAACATAAATTGCTAGCAAAATCTATATGTTACACACCCACAAATAAGCACATATTTTGTAACTGAATAAGAAAGCTAGCATGTCTTCTATGTAATATGCATCCACATTTTCTTACTTTTTTCTTCTTCCCTAACTACATTTGATTTTTTTGAGTTATTGCAAGTAACATGATTTTCCCATATTATGAAGTGATTCCAATCTAAGAAAACTTAACCTGCAATAATGCAGATACAAGTAATATACAAAATTGTACCTTATTTAGTAAAATCTATTTATAACAAGATCACTTGAAAGCATTCATAAGTTCAAGTTGGTTCTTGTCTGTTCAGCTGCCCTGTGTCTTTTGATTGGTGCCTTTAATCCATTTACCTTTGTACCTGTGTTCCTGTCTGTCTCTCTGTTTCTTCATCTTAAAGCAGACGCTTTAGCATCTCTTACAATGCTGGTTTGGTGGAGATGTATTCTTTTAGACTTTTGTCTGGGAAACTCCTTATTTCACCTTCTATTTTAAATGACAGCCTTGCTGGGTAGAGTATTCTTGGTTGCAGGCCTTTGTTTTTCATCGCTTGAAATATTTTTGCCATTCCCTTCTGGCTTGTTGTGTTTCTGTTGAGAAATCAGCTGATAACCTTATGGAGGCCCTCTTGTATGTTATTAGCTGTTTCTCTCTCGCTGTTTTTAAGACTCTCTCCTTGTCTTTGAAACTTGCCATTTTCATGATGATGTGTCTTGGAGTGGAGTGGGCCTGTTTGGGTTCATCTTCCTTGGGACCCTCTATGCTTCTTGTGTTTGCATGACTTTTTCTCTCCTCAAGTTAGAAGTTTTCTGTCATTACTGTTTTAAACAGGTTTTCTATCCCTTGCTCCTCCTCTTCTCCTTCTGGTATCCCTGTTATACAGATGTTAATTACGTTTCATGTTGTCCTGCAGCTCTCTTAAAACCTCTTTATTCTTTTTCAGTCTTTTTTCATTTTGTTGCACTGCCTGGGATTTTTTTTTTAACATTGATCTCCAGCTCGCTCATCTGAACCTCTGCTTTCTCTAGCCTGCATTTGATTCCTTCTGCCGTGTTCTTCAATTCAGAAATGGTATTCTTCATTTCCTCCTGGCCCTTATTGATGGTTTTTATGTCCTTTCTAATGCTTGTATAGTTCTCAGTAAGTTCTTTGTAGCTTTCCTGGAGTTCTTTGTAGTTCCCCTGGGGTGTTTGTAGTTTTCTTTGAGCTCATTGAGCTTCTCTATCATCATTATTTTGAATTCCATGTCTGAGAGTGTGCTTGCCTCTATTTCATTTTGCACTCTTCCTAGGGATTCCTCCTTTCCATTTGCTGAGGGTTTATTTCCTTGTCTCCCCATTTTAGGTGGCTCTTGTTTGTTTCTGCTTCTTAGATCCATCTGCTTTGACTTACTGTCTTAGTTGTGTGACCTTCTATGGTGTAGAGATGCACTTTTTTTTACTTCCTGGATCTGTGCTTGGTGACATCAGCTTGTGTCCCAGTCTGGGCCTAGTTAGCTAGTTGGAGACTAGTAGAGAGCCACTGTCTGTCTCCTTGAGTTGTTAATCTAATCAGTCTGTGATCAGTGGTCAGTTTTAGGCACCTCTGGGAGGGGCAAATGAATTCAGTTGTTAATCCAATCATCCTGTGAATTGAGGTCAAGTTTAGGCACTGCTGGGTGGGGCTGGGGCTTCCCCTCAGGCTCCCGCCCTTTGGAGAAGCTGGTCTGCTAGCTGTATGTGGGATGGGTCAGCACTGGACTCACGGGCTGCTCCCTCAGCTCTCCTCTTAAAGCCACTGACCCCAAATTTCCCCAAGCTTTGCAAGTCCACTCTGCTCTTTCTCTACTGGAGCCCAGGGTAGGTGGGTGCCACTGTATTTTCGTGTGTGGTCCCTTTAAGAACTCCATCTCTCTGTCAAGCCATCTCTTTGTCAAGCTAAACCTGGTGGCTGTTTGCTTTTTGCTTTTCACAGCTGGGTGCTGTTTTACCCTCAGCACACTTCCTATGGGTCAGGTTGTGATGAATAGGCTTTTCTGTTCTGGCCCTGGTA
Source organism: Noctilio leporinus (assembly GCA_004026585.1). Lineage (NCBI taxonomy): Eukaryota > Metazoa > Chordata > Mammalia > Chiroptera > Noctilionidae > Noctilio > Noctilio leporinus. The sequence continues at coordinate 47,287 of PVIW01005829.1, read as the reverse complement.
ATAGGGCTTATCTCCAGTTGGTGTTCTGTTGCTTATCCTGGATGATTTCTCCCCAATTAAGTTGTAATTCCAGTTTGGTGTTGGGAGGAGATTGATATTGCTCTGCTTACTCCTCCGCCATCTTGATTCTTCCTCAAACATTAGATTTTTTAATGTATATTCCTGCCTCATTTGTAGAATTTGATAAAATATATAGAATCTCATTTCTGTGCTTAGGTTAAATTACCGTGGGGAGGAGTCTCAGTTTGAAAACTAAAGTCCATCTTCCATTTTTCATTCATCTCTTTGTCCATTTTTCCAAATGATTCCACAAATTAGAGCGTATCATCTTGTCTTTTTTGACTGTTCTTTATTTGCAAGATTGATCAGTAAAATTGCAGTTGTCATTCCACAGTCATAGTGCGTTTCAATAAATGGAAGGTTTTCTCACCTTTTCACTTCTGTACCCCTTTTACTCTAAATCTCTCCTCTCCTATACATGTCTAACAGATTTCTGCATCATCAAAATTGATTTTGGAGTTTTAGGTTTTCTTTTCTTTTTTAAAAAATTAATGTTAAATGAAATATTAATATTTATTAAATTATTTTGAAATGATTTCAAACTTTAAACAAGTTGGGAATAATGCATAGTGTTCATATGCCCTTCACTCATATTTTCTAGTTTTATATTTGCTTCATCTTAAATTTTTGTAAGAACCATTTGAGTGGAAAGCATAGATGTATTATACCTTTACTCCTAAATATTTGTATATTTCCTACAAAGACATTTTCTTATATAACCACAGTACCATGATTAAAACAGGAAATTAATGTAATTTACAGACCATATTCAAATTCTGTCATTGTCCCAATAATGCTCACCATGGAAAAAAAATATTTATGTTTTTAATGAGTCTTTAGTTTCCATTATCATGTAACAGTCTGTTACCCTTCCGTTTTTTTCAATACTTTGACATTTTTGAAGAGTACATGATAGTAATTTTACAAAGCATCCCCCAACTTGGGTTTGCCTAATGTTTCAAGTTTAGAGTCATATTATACATTTTTTCACAGGTATATTATGGACATGATATATTCTTTTTTCTCAGGTAGTACACTGTATCAAGACTCATATGATGGTGTGTCTCATTTCTGATAGGAATAACTGAGAATTGGTTAGTTGTCTACCGGCCAAATGGTGGCCTAAGGAACCACACTTTAATATTTTCACATTTATTTATTTATTTTAGAATGGCCTGTAGATTCTATTCAGTGGGTTATATTCTGTTGCCATTATTATTTACTTTGAAGTTCAAATTGCCCCAGGTTTGGCCAGTGAGAGCCCTTTTCATACTGGCTTCTGTAGCCTTTGGTCATGTCCCCATAATTGACTGAGCACTTTCTGGTACAAATGAGATGTTTTAGGGTTGCTCATGTACTCTCTCTTGAACTGGCTATTTCTCCAAAGAGCCATGGTTTCTTTCAGTAGCAAATAATACCTCAAAACCAAGATTTAGGTGCTAGGTATATTCCTAGATATTTTTGAAAGAAGAAATTGTCATATTTCATTTATTTCTCCAGCATCATTGGTAAGTTTCATACCCATTTCAGTTAGTAATAATGAATTCAGTGAGTTTTGATGATGTCTATAGAAATCTAAACATTAAAAGATGTTAAGTGGAATCAAACCAGTCATAACAGGCTATGAAAAATACAGCACATATTTCTGTGGCATCTTCACAGTGAAAAGAATCTAACACAAGTTCAGCATAACCAAAACAGATGAGGAGGGAAAACCTTTGATTTCTTTCTTTGCTCTGTAGTCAGAAATTCTCCCAGCATCCTATAAAATGTTAATCAATAATTAATGATAAAAGAAAATAAAACTGTGATCTAAAATATTCAGTAGTACAAGTAAGGTTTACCACTATTAACTATCAGTATGAATAATATATTGATACCTCTTCCTTGACACCAACATTTAGAGAAAATTTCACTCTATTCCATGTTACAGTGAGGGAAAAAAGATTTTTCTGAAGTTTAGTATACCAACTAAATCATAAAGAATAAATGCTTTTTAAATTTGCTTTATTTTTAGTGGAAATTTAATGGAGCCACCATTTCAGAGCCAAAAGAAATTTGGAACAAACTTCACAAAGCTGGAAAAGAAAACTATCCGAGGAAAGAAATATGATTCGGACTCTGATGATGATTAGATAGCAGTTATAATTCTTTGTAAATTGTCTTTATTTCTGCTTACTTTAGAATTAATGTGTTTTCTAAATTCTGTTGATTTTGATACATCAGTCATCTAACAGTCATATTCTAGTTTTATACAGGTGCATCAAATTGAAGGACATCTTTAATATTTTCTGTGTGGAACTCATATTTAAGGTGTGGAAAACTACTGAGTTCTTAAATTACCTGGGTAGGACCTGGATTGTTTTATTTTTGCAATTGATTGTATCACTGGATTGGAAATAGAAATCCAATGAACTATTTCAGGACTACTTCTCAAGCATTATTTACTTTCTACCACAGGTCAAGTAACATTTTACTGGTGTAGCACACTGCACTTCTGAATAATAAACACTCTTCACTTCTGAAATATATTTACTTAACTATTAAAGAATGCTTATTCTGTGTGCTGCATGTTGATGTTGAATCAGCTGATAGCAAAAGAAAGCTTTTTCAGGTTGAGAGCATATTGCTTATTTAAAGGGTCCTGATTGCTTGTATTTTAAGGCATGCATTTTTTTTTAAGTCAGAAAGCACTTTTGGAATGGCAGCATGAAGAGATCCACAGACTCATTGGAACAACCATAACTTGTAAATATATATTTTTTAAGTTAAAATCTCTGAAGTTGTCATAAAAGCATAAAGCAAACAAAAACATTTATTCAAGAAAACACTAAATCTTGGTAAGACTAGTGAGTCTCTGGTATTTGAGCCTTGACCCCACACCCTTTCTCCCACTAGCTCCCAATTTCAGCTGATAATATTGCGCTCACAGACTGCTCACATTTCTCTTCCACCCAAGTCCCCACTTGTAGCACAGACCTACCCTAGGAAGGCAGACCAAGAATACTATTTACTAATCACTATTTCCCCAGTTTACTCATAATGCCATTGAGATTAACAATTGATTTACTCATAATCTGGGGTTATAGTGATTAGAATGGAGGTTCCCTGCAAAGAGAGGCAAGCAGAGAAGATCAAGGACTTTCACTTGTAAGACCATAGGTATCACTCTTAGAAAAGCAAGCTACTCCCCTGACCTGTAGCTATGGGTGAGTTGCACAGAGGTCCTGCTAAGTGGGAGAAGCAAGCTATAATAATGCCATTCACGGGTGCATTCCCTAAAGGGAATAACTATTCAGAGCAGAGGAAAAGAAATTTAAGGATCCTGCTGTGTAGAAATACTTGGAGAGGAATTGGGGGAATATAAAAAGAGACTGATAGCTTCATGATAGCAACAAGCAAAAGGTGAAGAGTTTTAGCAGAGAATTAAAGTGGCCCTGAAGTTGAAACAAGCCTCAAAGACTGTAAGGGCCTGAATCTAATTGCATCAAACTGTTAATCGCTTTACACCCCAGGGCTTATCAAAAATAGAATTGTCTGCTGCAGTTAGTGGATGTTGATAGAGTGTGATAACAATAGAAGTAGACCACCAGAATGCAAGGAGATCAGGGGAATGAAGAGTAGAAGAGAACCCTGCTAAAACTCACTGGGATTGGAATCAGTGACAAAACATGTCCACTAGAAGCTACGCAGTTGCAAGGTAAGTGGACTTAATAAGTCCACCTTCCTCTCTAAATAAGTAAACAAGACCTGGAGGAGAGGGGAGGATGAGACCCCAGAGCTGCTATATTATCTCAAGTGCCCAGTTTTCAATAAAAAAATGGTAAGGCCTGCAAAGAAACAGGAAACTGACCTGTACACAGGGATAAAACAATCAAAAGAAACTGCCTTTGAGTTGGCTCAGTTATTGAAAGCATACAAAAGCAGCTCTAATATTTTTTTAAAACCATGCCAGAGGTTAAGGAAGATAATATTCCATCAAATAGAGAATATTAATAAATTATTGTAAAAGAAGTAAATGGAAGGGGACAGAGGGGAGCAAAAAGGGGATGGATGTAATACAACAACAATAAAATTTAAAGAAAAAAAAAAGTGAATGGAAACCTCTGGACTTGGAAAGTACAAGTGTGATGAAAAATTATAGAATTTGAGCTTGCAGTAGGAAGAATCAGGAATGTTAGAGATTAGGCAATACAAATACTGCCACCCAAGATCAAAAGGAAGAAAAATAAACAGCTTGCGAAAAATATGAAACAACATGGGTATTGGGAACACCAGAGGGAAAGCAAGCAGGAAAAATATTAGAAGAAATAATGTCTAAAAATCCCAGTTGATGAAAAACATTAATCCAAGAGTCAGCAAACTTAAAGCATAACGGTCCATAACCAGACATGTCGAAATAACAATGTTGAAAGGTAGGACGGTCTTTAAGAACAAAACTACTCATTACGTATAAGAAAACCCTATTAAAATTAATTGACTTACCAGAAACGGTGAAGGTTTAAAGGTGGTACAAACACATCTGTATCAGACTTGGCCAAACCAGGGCAGAGGAAGGGCTGAGTAAGGAGGGATCACAGGAAATGCCCAAGGCAACTGGGATGAAGCTGCTGCGCTAATAGTGCCAAGGGTGAGGACAGATTTCCCAAACCCTAGTCAGAGAAGAGGTGGGAAAGCCCTCCTAATTTGTTTAATTCTGAAACGGGTAGGGGAAGTGCTGACCTACCAGTCTACCCTGGGTAAAAAGGCAAGATTGGCTGGGAAGCTGGATCGTTCCAGGGTGCACAGAAGCTTGCGCAGGAGCGATTTAAATGGCGAGAGGGATGACAGAGCCGCTCCATGACCAGCTTCAACACATGACCTGGGAAGCTGCAGCATGCTGAGGGCAGCAGCAGCTCTACACACAGACTCCAGGGAGTCCGAAGCCAGAGAGCAGTCCACCTAGCAGCCTTATGCGCTGAAGGACAGTAAGGATGGAGTAGGATTTCTGGGCATTGTTTTGGATTTCAGTTTTTTGGGATAGTCTGTGTGAGATTGGTCTGGAGTCGGAGTCTTCTGCTTCCCAAAATTGTGAAGCACTTTAATAAATACCTCTCTTCTTCCCTCTGACCTATGTCTTATACCTGTGTTTTGTAGCTGGTAGCCAACCCCGACTTTGGTAACGGTTTGGCAACTCAAATGGGACTCTGCAGACTTTAGTCAGGTCCCAGCTGCCTGTTGTGGGCTGACCCCAAAAGCATGAATGATGCACCTCTGCTCAAGGTGCTGGCCTTCCTAAATGCCAGGATGGTGGAAGGAAACAGGTCTGCAGTGGAAAGGGACCCCCAAACTGGGGGAGCTGAACTAGCATATGCAAGTACAGTGAGAGCTGGGCACTATGCCATTTGATTCTGGTAGAGCCTCGTGTTGGTGCTTAGTGGGCCATGCCTGTCATTCTGGCTGTAGGCCACATGGGCACTGTGCCATTCAGGGTGTACCATGTGGGTGCCATGCATTCAGCAATTTGCAGGTCGTACCCACAATTGAAGTTGTGCCATGTCATTCAGTTTTTATGCAGCCTGGTCTTTATACCATTTGAGCTATGTACCACTTGGGCATTATGCCATTGGGGTTTCTACACAACTGGGATTTGATGGGGACTGTTCTGGTTCCAGGGGCTGTAAACTGCATTCCAAGAAAGGCTATTTGAGGTCACAACTAGGATATGATGGGGAATGTTTAAACTCTGGAGGCCATGAACTGGCACCCAATGGGCACCACTCTGGCAACCACAAACAGGGGTTTGGGCAAGGACTGTCCAAGTCCTGTGGGGCCACTGAGGAAATACATCTGGGAAGAAGGCAGACTCTAAGACAGGGTGAGGATCACCTAAGTTTTTGGAGGCCACAATTTGCAGTACTGGCTGGCCAAAGATAAGACACAAAAATCTCCTTGTGAGATGAAATTGTGGGTTCAAGTTTTGCTTAAATGTTTCAGTTTGCCTGCATTCTTTTGGTCATAGTGTTGGGCCTGTACAACTGGGCCATTAGGGGCTGTACTATTTTGGCTACTGGAGGGCTAAGTATTAGCAGACTGGACTGTGTATAATCATTAGCCAATGTCTAAGGGAGAATTGGTTTTCTATTGTAATATTGCTTGGCCTATGTATATTTTGGGCTGGGGTGGATGGCCCATAAATGGTTCCCTAAATTGCTATACCATCATGAAGTTGGAACTTTATTGCAAGTGGTTGGAGAAGTGAGAAGAGATCCCCTATGTCCAGACATTCAAGTCACTGCACAATAGGTGTTTTGCAGGACCCATGTTCCAAAAAGTTACAGAATGTGTTTTCAAATCTAAGGACTTTAAACTGCCTACTACAGAGTTAGAATATGGTCTGTCCTTTCCATTATTAAAAAGGGCAAGGATTGAAAGTGAGTTAGAGTAAAATGGTTATTTCTGAATGGGCAAGAAGTTTGTGAAAGTTTTAACTTGAAAAAAAAAACCTCAGTTCATGGTCACAGTTATTCTTTGCTTGCTTTCTTATCTTTTGGGGACTTGGTTTAAACTTTGCTGTTTTATGTACACTGGAGATCCTCATTCTCTGCAGTTTGGGACTTTTGTGCCATTTTGACCTAGTAAAAGTCATTTGTGGGACCAGTTGGCATATTGGTTGTCATGAGATAAGATTCCCAGTCCATCCTTTTAGAGGACATAATTTGAGAATGCTTGTTTGAAACTTTGTTCTTGCTTTAGAGTTTGTTTTTATTTCTGTTTTGAAAGGAAATTGAGGTTTCTAAAATTTAAAACTTCAGATTAAATTGGAAAGAAATTTAAATAGGAAATAAATTGTAAGATTTAAGTAATAGAAAGCATAAGGCATGAAGGAAGATGCAGTTTTAGTGGCTATTGGAAGGGCAAGGATTTTCCTTTTTGCTTTGTATTTTTGTCCCTACCTGATCCCTTCAGAATTTTAATGAATGAGGGATGATACAAAGTTTCTTTGCATAAAACCAATAAAACCAGTTTTCAATTGTGATTTTATTAACCATAACTTCAACTGAAATATCATGCATGAAGGAGACATGCCTGTACTCTGGTCGTCACCAAAAAGCCTTCAGGAACCACGATTGACTTTCAAAGGTAACAAAAGCCCACTGGAGAAATAGCCTGGTACCTTTGGTCATATGGTTTATAGCAGTCTTTCCAAGGAAAGAATAAAGGTTGATTTCCTGAAAGATGTGAAGGAGAAACCTCAACACTTTGGGAACCTCAAGGACTTGAGGAACATAAGCCTGATGGTAGGTGTGGCTTGGTTTCTGTGACCTGAATGGCTGACTAAAGCTCAATCTAAACTTTCTTGTGTAATTCCAGCAAAGCAGACTCAAATAGCCTGCCATTAATTGCTGTTCTTGTTGCATTTATGCAAATAACCAGATAAAAATTAAAACTGGATTTAATGCAGTCCCTGTGATGACAATAAGGGTGATCTTAAGAAGAAAAAATCAAGTTTCAAGGAATATCACAATGCCCAGTTATAGATATTGGACTCTAGTGCAGATGTCTTCAAAGTTTTGTTTGCATTTGAAAGCTGAACCATGTCTCTATACACCGTACAGATTTTTACCTCAACACCTGATGACATCACCAGAGATGTTCAATTTATAGGCAAGAAGAATATGTCAGATGGTCACTGTTTAATATCATTCCAGCAAAATCCTTGCAACTAGACATCTTCTTAAATGATAGTCTTGTGGACTCAGACTGATATGCGATTTGTTGTGTGAATTAACCTTTGTGTTCTTCCTTCTATTTTCACAGGATGTATTCCTATTATCTCATTTATCTGGGTGCATTTTACACAATATAGGCCTCATTTAAGAAGTCCATCTGCATCACCACCTCCTGAAATGAGACTCAGTGGTTTAGCTGGACAATATGGTTGAGTCAGTGAAGTATGGGCTGGTCTACCAGCTTCTCCTAATAATTGCTTTCCACTTCTGTCCTAATGGTTCAGACAGAAAAGTTTTACAATTCTTAAGAGCAGGGAAATCTTAGACTATTCCCCTTCGCCTTTGAGTTAAGTATAGTGAACAAAAGGGCTTCAGAAAGGGGTGGCATGCCTTACACACCTTCCTCTAAAGAGGCCACTCCTCCTCCTTTATCTGGGACACTGTAGAATTAGTCTCTACCTTTCTTATGGTTCTCACTATGCCTTCAAATCTTCTTGCCAAATCTGTCAGCTCCAGAATGCAACGGGGATGCCACCTTGTGCAGCAGTGCCATCCTGTAGATATTGCATATGCTGCTTCTCAGGACAGCCAATTAAGCCGGACTTTGCAAGATCCTTATCCCTAGTGTAAAGACTTCCCTCTACTCCAGACTGCCCTTTCTTGTTAGGGCTGTCCAGACCAGAGGATAGGTAGGACTACATCCTTGGCCAGCAGAAAGTTACAGAAGAAGGAGACCTTCACCCTTTGGCCCGTGAAAGATTGTAAGGGTCCAAGAAGTGCTAAAGGGGAAATTGATGCATATAGATCTATACCAGACCTGACCAGACCATGGGTCAGAGGAAGAGCCTAGTGAGGGAGGAGTCACAAGAAATGCCACAGGCAGAAATGAGGGGGGTGAAGATATCCTGTTAGTATAGCACATGATAGATTTTCCTAACCCCAGGCAGAGATGTGCTGGGAGGGGACCTTGTGCAAACCGCATGAGACTGATGAGGATGACTGACAGAAGGAAAGGCTCTCCTACTCCCTTCTGGAACATGGCAGCAGGAGCAGGTGCTGACCTGCTAGTCTAGCCTGGGCAAAGGATAGGATTGGCTTGGTAGCTGGATCCTTCCTGAATACACAGAAGCCTGCAAAGGGAGACTTAAATGGAGGGAGGCCAGAGACCCCTTTTCTTCCTCTGGGATCCATGGACAGAGCCTATACACAATTGGCTGCAGCAGTTGGCAGTGGCCCTGATGCTCCAGCACAGGGAGCTGCAGTGTGTAAATGGTGGTGCTGGCCCCACACACAGATTCCAGAGAGCCTGAAGCCAAACAGCAATCTACCTAGCAGGCTTGTGCTCCAAAGGATGCATCAGGATGAAATAGGATTTCTGGGCATTGCATTGTTTGGAGGTTGTCTTTTTGGGTCATCAGTGAGAGATTGATCTAGAGTTGGGGAGTCCCCTGTTTTCCCAAATTGTGAAACATTTTAATAAAGACCTCTTTCCTATCCATCTTTGTCTTATGCTTGTGTTCAGAGCAGCAGGAGGTGAAAAACACTTTTGTTTGACAACAGAGGCAGTGAAATGACATGCAAAGTGCTGAAAGGAAAAAAGATCAACCAAGAATCTTATATCTGAAAAAACTATCAGAAATAAAGGTTAAATGAGGACATTCTCAGATTTTAAGAATTCATTTGTAGGAAACCCACCTTACAAGAAATGCTAAAGGAGTTTTTTCAAGTCGGAAGGAAGTGAGATCACGCACTATAGAAGTTCCCCCTTATCTGTGGGGAATATGTCCCAGGACCACCAATGGATGCCTGAACCTCAGATAGTACCAAGTGTTTAGGTACTGTGTGTAATATTTATGTTTTCCACCTGTGTATATATGTGTGTGAGATAAATACATATGTTTTCCACCCACCAATTTAGTGTCTTTTCCAACTGAAGCATATATCATTCGATGTGGACATAACCTTTGCAGTTAGAGGTACAACAGCTAAACTAGCATCAATTTCTTTTAATTCACAATTTCATGGATAGAAGATCTGTTCAACTGTAGATATCTGTTTTATTAATAATAAATAATAATAAATAAAATAACAATAAAAATTTTATTAATATTTTCGGGGAGGAAAGGAGGAAGAGAGGAAGGGAGAGAAACATCAGTTGACTTTTGCATACTCCCAATCAGGGGACCTGGCCCAAAGCCCAGACATATTACCTGATTGGAACTCAAACTGGCAACCTTTTGGTTCATAGGCTGATGCTCAGTCCAGTGAGCCACACCAGCCAGGGTTACTATCAATATTTATTTATTTTTAAGTATATTTTATCAATTCTGCTGTTACAGTTGTCCCATTTTTTCCCTTTGCCCCTCCACCTAGTACCCCTCTACTCTCCAAAAATCCCCCACCTTAGTTTATGTCCATGGGTCATGCATGTAAGTTCTTTGACTTCACCCTTTTTTTTTTTTAAAGATTTTATTATTTTTGTAGAGGGGGGAAGGGAGAGAGGCTGAGAGGGAGAGAGACGTCAATGTATGGTTGCCTTTCACCTGCCTCCAGCTACAGACCTGGCTGGAGACCTGGCTATGTGCCCTGGCTGGGAATTGAACCTGTGACCTTTGGGTTCACAGGCTGGTGCCTTATCCACTATGCCACCAGCCAAGGCCAGACTTCACCCTTTCCTACACAGTTCTTAACATCCCACTATCTATTTTGTTTCTGTCAATTAGGCTTCTTGATTCCTGCACCATTTCCCCTTTTATCACCTCCCCCATCAGCTTATACCCCTCCAAATGATCCCAATGCCTATGATTCTATTCCTGTTCTAATTGTTTGCTTAGTTTTTGTTTTGTTTTAGATTCAGTTGTTGATAGTTGTATTTGTTGTCATTTTAATGGTCATAGATTTTACCTTTTTTTCTTAAATAAGTCCCTTAACGTTTCATGTAATAATGGCTTGGTGATGATGAATTTCTTTAGCTTTACCTTGTCTGGGAAGCCATTTATCTGTCCTTCCATTCTCATTGATAGCTTTGCTGGATAGAGTAATCTTGGTTTTAGGTCCTTGTTTTTCATCACTTTGAATACTTACCAGCCCCTTCTTGCCTGCAAAGTTTCTTTTGAGAAATCATCTGATAGTCTTATGGGAACTCCTTTGTAGGTAACTCTCTTATTTTCACTTGCTGCTTCTAAGAGTCTCTCTTTACCTTTAACCTTTGGCACTTTAATTTATGATGTATTGTGGTGTGGTCCTCTTTGAGTCTAACTTGTTCAGGACTCTGTGCTTCCTGGACTTGTGTATCTATTTCCTTCACTAAATTAGAGGAATTTTCTTTCATTTTTTTCAAATAAGCTTCCAATTCTTGCTTTTCCTCTTCTCTTCTGGCACCCCAATGATTCAGATGTTGGCACTTTCAAAGTTATCCCAGAGGTTTCTAATCCTCTTAATTTTTTTTAATTCTTATTTCTTCTTTCTTGTCCAGGTGAATGTTTGTTTCTTCCTTTTGTTCCAAATCATTGGTTTGAATCCCAGCTTCCTTCCCATTACTATTGGTTCCCTATATATTTTTATTTATTTGACTTTGTATAACCTTCGCTTCTTTATTTTGTGGCTGTACTCAATCATATTTCTGAGCATCCTTATCAATGTGTTAGAACTCTGCATCTGATAGGTTGGCTATCTCCATTTCATTAGTTCTATTTCTGGGGTTTTGTCTTGTTCTTTCATTTGGGCCATACTTCTTTGCCTCCTCAATTTGGCAGCTTCCCTGTGTTTTTTACTTATGTATTAGTAGAGCTGCTTTGACTCCATGTCTTGGTAGTATGGCCTAATAGAGTAGGTGTCCTATAAGGTCCTTTGGCACAGTCTACTCTGTCACCCAAGCTGGGTACTCGAGGTGTACCTCCTCTTGTAGTTGAGTCTTGGTTGCTGTTGGCAGATCAATGGGAGGGATTTACCCAGGCCAGTCACCTGCAATGACTGGCTATGACCACTGACCACCAACCTTTGCATTCTGTATTGGATCAGCTGTGCAGGGGCAGGGTGGCTCTCTGACATGGTCTGTAGCTGTTCATGGGGTGTGCTGGCCCTGGGGTTTCCTGGGTGGTGCAGACCAAGGTCAGTCCCCACCTGTGTTTTGCCCAGGTACCCTGACTTGAGCAATAAAGCAATCAGAGATGGTTGCTACTTGTGCCAGGCTTAGAGATTCCCAGCAAAACCAAGCTGTGAATCTGAGCTGGCTGCTGCTAGTGCAGGGCCTGGAGCTCCCTAAGGCCAGCTGTTGCTTGTTTGACAAGATTTAGAAAATTATGAAGCAGGAGCCAAGACCAGACATTCATATGGAAAAGCAGCTTGGGTGGGCCTGTAAGTTTTGTGGAGCAGAGTCTCTGGGGATTTTCAAGGCAGGTCAGTGTTAGCCAGATTGATGGAGTCTCAGGAATGGCACCATCTTGCTGATTCTGTGAAGAGAGGGTTTAGAAAAGGGACAATGGCCTCTGTATACCTTGATGCCAGATACTTCAGTTTCTCCCTGTATGTCACTGGTGTCTTTGAAGCTGTTAGCCAGTGCTAGAGCTGAGAGGGAGTGAGTCTGAGTAGGTGAGTCTGTGTGTGGGTTTTTTAAGAGGAATTGTGTGAGGCTCCAGACTTTTCTTCCACTGACTCAATCCCCACTGGGTTTTGCAGCCAGAAGTTATGAGGACTTACCTTTCTGGCACTGGAACCCTTGGGCTGGGGGTCCTGATGTGGGGCTGGGACTCCTCCTGAGATGTTCCTTCCAAAAATTTTAAAAGATTTTATTTATTCATTTTTAGAAAGAGGGGAAGGGAGGGAGAAAGAGAGGGAGAGAAATATCAGTGTGTGGTTCCCTGTCATGTACCCCAGCTGGAGACCTAGCTCACAACCCAGGCATGTGCCCTGACAGGGAATTGAACCAGCAACCGTTTGGTTCACAGGCTGGTACTCAATCCACTGAGCCACACTGTGGAGGACCCTGACCTGCATGCAGTAAAATCCCCTGGTGCCATGGATGAAACAAAAACCACCCCAAACAGCTCTGTGTAAAGGGGAGGAGATCTGGCCAGTGGCTCAAGGCCAAAGGCCCCATTCTTTATTCCCAAAGGCCTTTTATTGAAAGGGGTAAATTGGAAGGCATGTAGCTTGTCAATCAATGCTAATTAAAGAGAAGCAGAAAAACAAGTGAGGGAGCAGGGAGATCTCACTCAGGTCAGAATGTGCATTCAAATTTCAAAAACAACTGAGGTTCTGGAAAAAGATAGCAACAGAGTAGAGGGCAGTGCTGATGGTGTTCTCGAATGCCAGAGCAGCTGGAGGATAGGGAAGGGAGCACAAAATGTCTGCAAGTCCCCATGAACTGGAGTGGTAAGCATCTGGACTCGGCAGCATAGCCCAGAGTATGCAGAGACCTACAGGAGAGCAGGTGAGACAGTTCCAAACCAGCTGGTGGGCCGAGGTCGGCTATGGGCAATGGTGGCTCTGCCCAGAGGGACAGCTCTAACTGAAGACAGCTTCAGGCTACCCGGTGACTAGAAATCTGAGTAGTGAAGTGTGGACAGGGAGTACAAACTCCAGAGGGAATGAGGAATTGAACTCCTGCAGGGGAGGGACTGTGTGACAGCCGAGCTTTGGAGGCTGAGAGAGAGAAAGTGCCTCCCCGGGCCAGAGGCGGAGGAGGAGAGACCCTTGGGGAACAGGAGCTGGGGAGCAGGGAAGTGCACCTGCCCAGGTGGCGGGACAGCCAAAAATTGTGCCACTGAGCCACCTGGGGGGAGGGCAGCTCAGAGCCCCATCAAGAGGGTGGCCCAACCCTGTACACCCACACCTGCCCACAGGCTCCTAGGAAAACTCAAAACTGCACACCAGAAACTTCCTGTTGGTGCAACTGGTGCACCCATTGCAGGTGACAAAAACCTCCTCAAAGAGCTGGAGGGGGAAGGGGAGCCTTCGCCTGCAGATTGCACTGTGGGTCCCCTACAGAGCCAGTCCCACTTCACAGAGGCAGCAGTGAAAACCTCCTCAAAGAGATAAACTGCATGGAGGGCTAGCCTTCCCCAGCAAATGACCTGCAGGGGCCCTGGGGAGCCAGGCACTCTTTGAGGACAAGGGCTACCTCCTATGCGACCTGTGGTGTGAGGGCCAGCCATCACAGGACCAAACAAACTTGCAGACCACTCCCCATTGGAGCCAGGTGCCCATTGCAGGGAGAAACCTCCTCGAGGAGCTGGAGGGGGAGGACTAGCCATCCACACCACATATGCACCCTGCAGGTCTTCACACAGAACCAGTGAGAGAAGGGAGGGCCCCAAAATGCCAGCAGTGCAGAAACCCAGCTAGGCTACTGGAGACTCAGCCTACCAGGGGGCTGGCACTCAGAATCAGCCCTGACTGTGACAGCCATAGGCCCTGCCACTCCAGGACCACACAGCTTGCCTATAGACAGCAGAGACTTGATCAAAGAAAAGAGGCAGACTCAGGAAATGCATTGCTGCTAATCTCAAGCACCGGAGTTACACCAAGAGCTACATAAACTATTAATCCCTAATATATCCTTTTCAAAAGTTACTTCCAACCCTCACAATTACTGCATTTAAGTAAATACTGTTTATATCATAGTGTATCCCAATTCCCATATTTTTCTCCTCCTTTATCTCAATCTACCTAACTACAGATCCTCCTCTTACTCTTGTTTTCAAGTCTACTCACTCACCTGCTACAACTCATTCCCAGTCCTCAATTTAAGTATTCCTCCCCTCTCCAGTCACTTAAATCTTTTCTCTTTCTTTCTTCCTTTCTTTTCTTTTTTTCTTTTTCTTTTCTTTTTTTTTTTTTTGGTGGGGGGAGTGTGTTACTAGGGACTACACATTCTTTTTTTCTGCTAAAAGCATACAGGTCCTGGCTCCACCTGGACCAAACAGACCCACTTCAAGACACATTATAATTAAAATGGAAAATTTCAAAGACAAAGAGAGATTCCTAAAAGCATCAAGAGAGAAATAGCAAATAATATATAAGAGGGCTCCAATAAGGTTATCAAATGATTATTCAACAGAAACAATCCAAGCCAGAAAGGAATGGTAAAAAATATTCCAAGTAATGGGAAACAAAGGTCCGCAACCAAGAATACTCTACCCAGCAAGGCTCTCATTCAAAGTGGAAGGAGAAATAAGGAGCTTCCCAGACAAAAGAACTCTGAAAGAATACATCTCTACCAAACCATTGTAAGAAATGCTAAAGGGTCTGCTTTAAAAAAAAAAAAAAAAAAAAAAAAAAAAAAAAAAAAAAAAAAAAAAAAAAATGAAGAAACAGAGAAAGACAGATAGGAACACAGATACAAAGTGGGAAAATGGCAATAAAAAAGTATCAATCAATAATAACCTTAAATGTAAACTGATTGAGTGCACCAATCAAAAGACATAGGGTTGCTGAATGGGTAAAAAAAACATGACCCGCATATACACTGTCTTCAAGAGACCCACCTCAGAAAAAAAAGATCAACACACATTGAAAGTGAAGGGACAGAAAACTATATATCAAGCAAATGGACATGAAAAAAAAGGCTGGAGTAGCAATAGTTATTTCAGACAAAATAGATTTTACAATGAAGGCCATAAAAAGAGATAAAGAAGGACATTTCGTAATACTTAAGGGAACAATCCATCAAGAAGAAATAACTCTGGTAAACATATATGCAACCAACGTAGGAGTTCTGAAATATATTTTTTAAGATTTTATTTATTATTTTTAGAGGGAGGGGAAGGAAAAGAAGCAGGGAGGGAGAGAGACATTAATGTGTGTTTGCCTTTCACCTGCCTCCAGCTACGGATCTGGCTGGAGACCTGGCTTGCAACCTGGTTATGTGCCCTTGCTGGAATCAAACCAGCGACCTTTGGGTTTGCAAGCTGGCGCCTTATCTGTTGTGACACCAGCCAGGGCTAGAGCTCTGAAATATTTTATAAAAATCTTGGAGGACTTCAAGAAAGATATAGAGAGCAACACACAAATAATAGGGGATTTTAATACCCCACTATCAACAATGGACAGATCTTCCAAACAAAAAATCATCAAGGATGTTGTGGCATTGAACATCACTCTAGAGGAAATGGACCTAACTGATACATACAGAGTCTTTTACCCCAAAGAAGCAAAATACACATTCTTTTCAAATGCACATGGATCATTCTCTAAGATAGACCACATGGTAGTTCACAAGCCAGGAAAATTGAGACCATACCAAGCATCTTCTCAGATCACAATGGCTTGAAACTAGAAACCAATCTCAAGGGAAAAAAACAAAAATACTCTAACTCATGGAGACTGAATAACATGCTTTTACGTAGTGAATGGGTTAACAATGAGATCAAAGATGAAATCAAAAAGTTTCTGGAAACATGACAATGAATACACAACAGCCCAAACCCTATGGGACACAGCAAAGGCAGTGCTCAGAGGGAAGTTTATAGCAATACAGGCCTACCTAAAAAGGTCACAAGAAGTTTATAAAAACAACCTAACCATAAAGCTGCAAGAACTAGAGGAGCAACAACAAACAAAGCCCAGAGCAAATAGAAGGAAGGAAATCATCAAGATCAGAGCAGAATTAAATAACTTAGAGACTCAAAGTACAATTCAAAGAATCAACAAGTCCAGGAGCTGGTTCTTTGAAAAAATAAACAAAATTGACAAGCCTTTAACCAGACTCATGAAGAAAAAGAGAGAGGACCCAAATAATCAGAATCAGAAACAACGGAAAAGAAATCACAACTGATACTTCAGAAATACAAAAGATTGTAACAAATTACTACAAACAACTATATGACAAGAAATATGACAACCTGGGTGAAATGGACACATTTCTGGAAATGTATAATCTACCAAAATTGAATCCAGAAGAAGAGGAAAGCCTGAATAGACCAATAACAACTAGTGAAATTGAAGATGTAATCAAAAATCTCCCAAAGCACAAGAGTCCCAGACCAGATGGCTACATAGGTGAATTCTACAAAACATTTAGAGAAGAACTAACTCCTGTCCTTCTCAAACTATTCCAAAAAATCCAAGAAGAAGGAAGACTTCCAAACTCTTTCTACGAGGCCAACATTATTCTAATCCTAAAACCAGGTCAAGACACAACTAAGAAAGAAAACTATAGGCCAATATCTCTGATGAATATAGATGCTAAGATTCTCAACAAAATATTGGCTAGCTGGATCCAGCAATACATTCAAAAGATCATACACCATGATCAATGGGTTTCATCCCAGGGATACAAGGATGGTACAACATTTGCAAATCAATTAATGTAATACACCACATCTACAAAAATGAAAGACAAAAACCATATGTCCATATCAATAGATGCTGAAAAAGCATTTGCTGAAGTATAGCAACCATTTATGGTAAAAACACTCAGCAAAATGGGAATAGAGGGAGCATACCTCAACATCATAAAGGCCATCTATGAGAAACCTGAAGCCAACATCATACTTAATGGACAAAAACTAAAAGCTTTCCCCCTAAGATCAGGAACAAGACAAGCCTGTCCACCTTCTCCACTTCTGTTCAACATTGTTTTGGAAGTTCTAGCCATAGCTATCAGAGAAGAAAAAGGAATCAAAGGTATCCAAATTGGAAAGGAGGAAGTCAAACTGTCATTGTTTGCAGATGATATGATAGTGTACATACAAAACCCGATTGGCTCCACCAAAAACTTACTTGACCTAATAAGCAAATTTAGCAAAATAGCTGGATATAAAGTCAATATCCAGAAATCAAAAGCATTTTTAATTTTTTGTTTTTTTTTAAATTTTTTTGTTGTTGTTTTTAAGATTTTATTTCATTATTTTTAGAAAGAGGGGAAGGGAGAGAGGCAGAGAGGGAAAGAGACATCAATGTATGGTTGTGTTTCAACTGCCTCCAGCCACAGACCTGACTGGAGACCTGGTTTTGCAACCTGGTTATGTGCCCTGGCTGGGGAATTGAACCTGCGACCTTTGGGTTCACAGGCCGGTGCCTTAACCACTGTGCTACCAGCCAGGGCTCAAAAGCATTTTTGTACACCAATAATGAAACATCAGAGATAGAAGCTAGAAAACAAATCCCATTCACCATAGCAACATGAAATATAAAGTACTTAGAAATCAACTTAAACAAGGAGGTAAAAGCTGTACTTGGAAAACTACAGAACATTGAAGAAAGAAATCAAGGGAGATACAAATAAGTTGAAGCATATACCATGTTCATGGATGGAAATAATTAACATCATTAAAATGTCCATACTACCCAAAGCAATCTACAGATTCAATGCAATCCCAATTAAAATACCAATGACAGACTTCACAGAAATAGAAAAAATACTTCAAAAATTTAAGTGGAGCCAAAAATGCCCACAAATAGCCTCAGCAATCTTGAGAAAGAAGAACAAGGTAAGAGGAATCACAATACTGGACATCAAACTATACTATAAGGCTACTGTGATCAAAACAGTCTGGTACTGGCATAAGAATAGACATATAGATCAATGGAACAGAATAGAGAGCCCAGAAATAAACCCAGGAATCTATGGTCAATTAATATTTGACAAAGGGGGAAGGAACATCAAATGGAGTAATAACAGTCTCTTCAACAAGAGGTGTTGGGAGAATTGGACAGCAACATGCAAAAAAATAAAACTAGACCACCAACTTACACCATACACCAGAATAAACTCAAGATGAATAAAGGACTTAAGCATAAGCAGTGCCACCATAAAGGTTCTGAAGAAAAATATAGGCAGTAAAATTTTAGATATCCTATGCAGAAATATGTTTACTGATACTTCACCAAGGGCAAAGGAAATCAAAGAACAAATCAACAAATGGGACTATATCAAATTGAAAAGTTTCTGTTCAGCTAAAGAAAACACCAGCAAAATTCAAAGGGAACAAACTGTATGGGAAAACATAATTGCCAATGATACCTCAGACAAGGGTCTGATCTCCAAAATATATAAAGAACTAATGGGACTCAACACCAGGGAGACAGACAGCCCAATTAAAAAATGGGCAAAGGACCTGACGGACAACTCACTGAGGGAGACATACAAAGGGCCCAAAGGCGTATGAAAGAATGTTAGCCATAAGAGAGATGCAAATTAAAACCACAATAAGTTACCACCTCACCCCTGTCAGAATGGCAATCATCAACAAATCAACAAACAAGTGTTGGCGAGGATGTGGGGAAAAGGGAACCCTGGTCCACTATTGATGGGAATGCAGGCTGGTGCAGCCACTGTGGAAAACAATATGAAGTTTCCTTAAAAAACTGAAAATGGAACTGCCTTTTGATCCAGCAATTCCACTACTAGGATTATACCCGAAGAATCTGAAACACCAATTCCATAGCAGCACTGTTTACAATAGCCAAGTGCTGGAAACAGCCTAAGTGCCCATCAATGGTTGATTGGATCAAAACACTTTGGTACATTTACACAATGGAATACTACACAGCAGAAAGAAAGAAGGAACTCCTAACCTTTGCAACAACATGGATGGAACTAGAAAGTATTAGGCTTAGTGAAATAAGCCAGTCAGTGAAGGACAAATACCATATGATCTCACCCATTTCAGGACAGTAATGAACAAAACAAACAAGTTAGCAAAACAGAACCAGATACATGAATACAGTGAATAGATATCCAGTGGGCAGAGTAAAGGTGGGAGAGGGCAGAAGGAGGCAATGAAGAGGAGCAGTTTAGTCAAGGAACTAGCATGAAAGAACCATGGACATGGACAACAAGTGGGATTGACTTTGTGGGGGAGTGGGTGGGTGGGGAAGGGGACAGAGGGAAGGAAAAAGGGGATGGATGTAATACAACAACAATAAAATTAAATTAAAAAAAAAGAAAAAATAAATATTTTTTAACTTCTGGAGTTGATGCAACAAAGGATCAGGTGAGGTAAGAGAACAGGCCAGGCTTCATAGTAACTAAAGTATTTTCCCATGACCTAACCCCTTTCCCCCAAGGTCAGTAGTTTTACATGGAAATATGTATGTACCCAGTATTCCCAGTCTTTCAGTTGGACTTGCAGGTTTAGCCTGGCCCACGCAGGACTCCAAGTTTCTGTTTTTTCCCAGGTAGGCTCCAACACCACACCAGCCAGGGCTCCCTCAAAAATTTTTATCCACTACATGTGGATGAGAGACCAGCCTATTCTATGTCTGTGCTCTCCCTACCCACCTCAATGGATGTGGTTTCTTTAATTTCATAATTGTCAGATTTCCATTCAACTTGATTCTTAGTGGTTATGCTTGATGATTTTTCTTTATTTTAGTTGTAATTTTGATGTGGTTGTGTGAAGACTGAGACAAGTCTGCCTATGCCTCCTTCTTGACTAAATTGTCTTACTGCATATCAAAAACTTCAGCATATATATTTTTTCCTTATTAAGTCAAGAACTTCTACATTTTTACTTCAAGGAAGCACTTCACTGTGTTTCTTTGGCATATTCGAATTACCAGCATCACTACCCTGGTGATCTATGGAAATTATTAAGTAAAATATGCATAAGGGTTACTTGAACATAAGCACTGCCATGCTGCAATACTCAGTTTGACAACTGAGTGGTTATGAAGTGACCAATGGGTTGGTGGTGTCTACAGTGTAGAGACTCTGGAATAAATTTCACAAAGGAAATTATAAACTTGTACACTAAAAACTATACAACATCACTGAAGTAAATAAGACTGAAAAAAACCTTGATGTACACCTTACATTCTCAAATTGGAAAATATTATATTAAGATGGCAATACTATCCAAAGTAATCAACAGCCTCAATACAATCTCTGTCAAAATTCCAATGGCTTCTTATGCAAAAAATGGAAAAGCCAATCCTCAAATTCATATGGAATTACAACTCAATAATAAAAAGGCAACCTAGCCCTGGTTGGTGGCACAGTGGATAAGGTGCCGGCCTATGAACCCAAAGGTCACTGGTTCGATTCCCAGCCAGGGCACATAACCAGGTTGCAAGCCAGGTCTCCAGCCAGATCCATAGCTGGAGGCAGGTGAAGGGCAACCACACATTGATGTCCCTCTCCCTCTCCCTCTCTGCCTCTCTCCCATCCCCTTTCTCTAGAAATAAATACTTTTTTTTTTTTTTTTAAAAAGGCAACCTAATTTAAAAATGGGCAAAGGACTTGAACATTTTTCAGAAAAATGTATCAAAAAGCCAATAAGCACATAAAGGATGCTCAATGTCATTAGTCATTAGGGATGCAAAACAAAATCATATTGAGATACCAGTTCATATCTATTTGAATGAATATGACTTTTTAAAAAAGAACAAATGTTAGTATATGAGGTCTGTCATGAAAGTATCCAACCATTTAATATGAAAAGTAGACATTCATTGAAGAAGATATAAGAAACATTGTATATAGGACAATGACACCCCAGCCCCTTCAGTGTAGGTACCTTGGGACCTCACACAGTTCTAATTGCCACCAGCTGCCCTGTTGTATTTTCTTAAATCTCATAAAAAATTTGAGTCTCTTCCCTTTCAAAGATGATTTTAGTTTTGCAAAAGGCCAGAAGTCACAGGGCACCAAATCTGGGCTGTAGGGCAGCTGAGTCACCTGAGGGATTTGATGTTTCACCAAAAGACTCTGCATGAGACATGATACATGAGTGGGTGTCTTGTCATGATAAATTTTCAATCACCAGTTGTTCGTAGCTGTGGCCTTATAAATCATTGCAATAGTTTCTGTGGAGTAATGTTCAAACTTAATGCAAAATTTGATGCAGATACGTTGGTCTACACACTCAGTCATTTTGAATGTGTTAGCTACACAGTACACATGCTCACTCAACAGTGTCCACTGCCTCCACTAACTAGTACAGTGAAGTCATCATTATTCATGCATGCATATTTCAGTCCACTCTCCTTGGTTTCCAGGTTACATCACTATTGCACAAATCATTCTTATTATATTAACAGTGGTGGGACTTTTTCCAGACAGACTTTGTGGTTATGGACTGGAACCCTTGTACATCTCTGGTGAAAGGTAAAATGCAGCTATGGTAGAAACAGTCTGGTGGTTCCTCAAAGAGTTAAATGTAGAAGTGCTATGTGACCCAACTATTGAATTTCTAGGTAGATCCCAAAAGAGCTGAATATAGCTATTCAAACAAATAGTGATGTGCATGTCATAACAGCATTATTCATAGCAACCAGAGGGGGGGAAATCCAAATGCCAGTCAAAGGGTGACTGGATAAACAAATTTTGATAGATGCACACAATGCATTATTTAGCCACAAGAAAAGAATGAAGTACCAATACATGCTACAATAGGGGTGAACCTCAAAGACACAAAAATCACATATTGTATGATTTTATTTATATGAAGTATCTAGAATAGGTAAATCCATAGAGCAAACTGGTGCTTGCAAGGGGCTGAATGTTTAGTAACTACTTAAAGGGCATGGAGTGTTGAAAATTTTATGGAACTAAATAGAACTTCTGGTTGTACATTTTTATTTTTATTTATTATTTTCAGAGAGAGGGGAAGACAGAGAAGCAGAGAGGGAGAGACATCAATGTATGGTTGTCCTTCACCTGCCTCCAGCCATGAACCCAGCTGAAGACCTGGCTTGCAACCTGGTTATGTGCCCTGGCTGGGAATTGAACCAGTGACCTCTGGGTTTGCAGGCCGGCACTTTATCCATTGTGCCACAGGTCAGGGCTGGTTATACATTTTTAATATACATATACTCAATGTCACTGAATTGTACACTTTAAAATGATTAATTTCTCTGGCTGGTGGCTCAGTGGATAAGGCCCCAGTCTGCGAATCCAAAGATTGCTGGTTCAATTCCCAGCCAGGGCACATAACCAGGTTGCAAGCCAGGTCTTCGGCCAGGTCCGTGGCTGGAGGCAGGTGAAAAAGGCAACCGTACATTGATATGTCCCTCCCTCTTTGCCTCTCTCCCTTCCCTTCTCTCTAAAAATAATAAATACTTTTTATAAATACATAAATAAAATGGTTAATTTGTTATGTGAATTTCACCTCAATTTTTAAAAACCTAAAATCACATTATGGAAATCTAAATTCAAATTATGGAAATAAGGGTAACAGGTCATTATATATGCTCTGACAATGCAGACATAACACACTTTTTAAAATAAGTAGAGGATAGAGGATATATAAAATAAACTCACAACTGCCTTATATGTAGGCATTAGCTCAAATTAGAAGCTCACGGAAGGGAAGAGACGGGGAAAGAATATCTCTGACAAACTTCAATGTCATTCAAAATAGGGAACCATTAGTCACTAAAAGAGAGGGATATAGAATTTTTTAAGGGTTTTATTTATTTATTTTTATAGAGAGGGGAAAAGAGGGAGACAGAGAAGGAGGGAAACATTGATGTGAGAGAAAAATATCAATTGGCTGCCTTTCAAACATGCCACATGCCCGACCAGGGACCAAACCAACAACCCAGGCATATTCCCTGACTGGGAACCAAACCAGTAACTCTGCACTTCACTGGATGATACTCAACCAACTGAACCACACCAGTCAGGGCATTTTATAAAAAACACCAGTCAGCCCTGGCTGGTAACACAGTGGTTAAGGTGCTGGCCTGCGAACCCAAAGTTTGCAGGTTCGATTCCCCAGCCAGGGCACATAACAAGGTTGCAAACCAGGTCTCCAGTCAGGTCTGTGGCTGGAGGCAGGTGAAACACAACCATACATTGATGTCTCTCCCCCTCTCTGCCTCTCTCCCTTCCCCTCCTTCTAAAAATAATAAAATAAAATATTAAAAAAAAAAACAAAAAAAAAACAAACCCGCCAGTCAGAGTTTTATTAAAAAGTTTTGTGTAAGGATAACCATGAGAAGAGAAATATAAACATTTATAAAAAGAATATTTGTTATATTGTATTAGTTATTTCTAAATTTTTATAATTGGAATATATTCTGGATTTTTATTTAAGGATAGTGCCAGATGTGTAAATCCCTTTGAAATATATAAATATATATTTATATTATATTATTTATAATATATATGTGTATATATATAACCTAACTTATTTCCATTCTTTTCATGGTCACTAATTATGCCTGTTTTGGATTGCCTATGTCTATGTCTGGACTCCACATCTATAGTTTTCTTACTACTGCTTTTTAATTGTTTACTTTTGTTTATTACTATGTTCTTCTTTCTCCATTTTGTCTTCCACAGCTCCTACCAACTTTTCAAAATAGCTATCTTTTTTTTTTCTGATTCCAAAATATCTTCTGTGGCAGATTAAAGATGGCCATAATGTCTTTGCTATCCCTCTCATAGGAGGTAGAAGCCTAAGCTTCCTTGTCTTGAACTTGGGTGAGCTCTACAAATACTTTGACCAACAGAAGATGGAAGATGGGACACTCCAAGTTTCAAGGCCTAGCCTTAAGTGACCAACAGTTTCTAATTTCTGACTTTCAAACAATTATTTTAAGAGTACAGCTACAATGTTGTGTAGACATCTATAGTCCATAGGTCTAAGCAGCCCTGTGGAGAGGCACATGTGGAGAAGAGCCAACACTCCTGGCAGACAAACCTGGCTTAGCTTTCAGCCACCTGTTAGTACCATCTTGCCAGCCACTTAAGTAAGCCATTTGGAAAATGGGTTCTTCAGTTCACTTGAACTGCCTGAGCTGATGTCTCATGCAGAAGAGAAAAGCCATTTCTGTTGAGACCCATCAAAACAACAGATTCATAAGCATTCTTTTGTTGTGTCATTTTGCCTGTAAGATTAGGGATGATTTGTTGTGTAGATAATAATCAAAACACTCTTTCTCTTCTCACTCTTCAATATGTTATCCCATTTCTGACAGAAATTTTGTCTCCTTTTAAAAAAATGTATCATTGTTTTATTACAGTTGTCCCACTGTTTCCCCTGTTGCTCTCCTATGCTCCACTCCCATGGCTAACCCCCATCCTGTTGCTTATGTCCATGAGTCCTTTATACTTGTTCCTTGTCATTTCCTTTTTTTTTCCAACCAAAATTTATTTTACTGAGCCTGTCTCTGTTTTGACCACAAGTGGTAACTTATAAATAAATTTAGGTAACTTACAAAGAAATTAATGAGCATATGTGATGATATGATTATTCTACATTTTTATGTGTTTTTCAGTGACTTTTTTTTTTTTCTGGTGAGAGCTCCTTATCTGCCATGTGCATTTCCTGTTTCTTTCCCTTTATTATCTTTTTTTGAAACTATCTGTTGAATTCTTTTTGACTAACAGTTATCTTTAAATGAGATGAGTTCTTCCTGAAACTATTCTGGAATAGTTGTGGAAGAGACCAGTAAGTACTATGTTCTTGGCTAGCAGGACTGTGTGTATGAGTGACATGTAAGCTTTTACTTCTCCCAAACAAAAGAGGTCAGCATCTCTCCTGCTCACCATGCAGAATCTCTGTTCCAGGTGACTTAGTCTACAGATGGCTTCTAGTCCATAAGGCTAGTCAGTGTGTCATTTAGCCCTGCTTATTCCATGTGTTTTTGATAACAGATGAGTTGGAGGAAGCTCATGACACCTATGTGTGTGGTTTTTCCCATCAGGGTGTGTTTTATCACCCTTGCTGGGCACTTACACTTACATGTGTGGTTTTTCCCATCAAGGTGTGTTTTATCACCCTTGCTGAGCACTTTCTGGCACCCTGATTTCTGGCACCCTCATTGGAATAGAATTTAAGGCATTACTTGGTGCTTTCAAATAATTTCTTTTTCTGCTTCTGGGTCATTCCCAGAAGTATTTGGTGCACAATTCTCATTCCTTAGATGTTCATTTTATACTAACAATTTAAAAAATGCATGTTAAATTAAAAAATCTTTTCGAATTGCCCACATTTATCAGGACCCATTTATAATGTAATATTCTATGTGCATTATCCATGAAGGAAGGCCAAGTGAAGGAAATTGGATTTGTTCTTAGTTCAGTCCTAAAGGGAAAAAAAACAACAACAGTGATCACACTAGGTAAATTAGTTAAAACACTCAGCTGAGGAACGAGTGGGATTTTCTTAAGTACCTTACATTTCCACAAGAACTTACACCTTCACATTTTCTCATCCTTTCCTGCAGCATTACCTAAATTGTAAACAGGCTGAATTCTAATGCCAAGTGTACCAAGCCTTCCGTGGGCAGTGAAATACTTAATAATGAGTGAAACCCAGAAATAGACCTAACTCCTTAACACAAATTATTATTCTAGACTTTAAGTTGAGTTCAGTTGAAAGAATAATAAATTATTGTAATGCTATACTGAGTCGTTTTGGAATTTGAAGCTCCGCTTTCCATTTACAGCTATAATTCTCAACCTTCACACACCTAATGGGTGTGCCACATCTGTCAACCCTTTTTCTAACCACTATAGTGATTCTTAATCCCAAGTGCACTGTTTCTCAAAGTGTGTTCCGCTGATGTCCACATGCATCAGAATTGCAGATGATCCTTAAGGTGGTATTGTTCTCAACTGTTAAAAGACTCAAGGTCTCACCTCAGAGTTACTGAATTAATCTGTCGAGATGAAACTAGGGCTTCAGCTGCTTTAACAGAATCCCTAGGTGTTTCTTCATGCTTGGGAGTTTAAGAACCATTGCCCAGCAGGCTGTATCAAAGTCTAAGAAATTTAGATGGAAAATTTACAGTAGTGATTCTTATCTTCACTCACATTTCCCCCTCCATCTGCTAAGCATTGTTCACAAGAGTTTGCCTCCCTTCTAGTAATTCTTTGTCACCCAGGAAAATCTGCATCAGTGCTTGCATTTCCCCAATTCCACTGGTGCTCAATGGTGTGATACCTTCTCAGTTCATGTAAAAGTTACTATGAAGCTGAAGTGACTTTCTGAATAATCAGTGTCTGATCCCCAAGGTGTAAACTTGAGATTTTTAATTAATTCCTATGAATAGAGTTTTCTGCTTTCTTGGAAGTCATCAAAATGTTAATTCATAATGTAGTTAATCACTTGCTTATTAATTAATGAAAAACAAATTAAAAAGAAATGGCTTAATTACTGAAAATATTATTTATCTTTGATAAAGGGCCTGTAATGTTACCCAGGGAAACATACTTGTTCAAAAGTTAACCCAGAGTTGTATCAGCACTATGGCAGCATGAGATGTTCCTTTTAGTATTTCCCCTTCAATCTACACCAAGTGGGATATCCATAACTCAAAAAATAAAATGTCCCTACCCACATATCAGGGCACTGGAGAGAGACATACATTTGTACACAGGAAAGTGGGTAAACTGGAACACATAGAGAAGAGGGCAAATGAGAATAGCTAAGGGGGCCAATGGCCGGGAAGCTGGAGTGGCTGAGCCCACAGTTCCCATGAAACCACACCCAGAACCCACCTCTAATATGCTCCCCACCCCAATTTTAAAAGACAGCTGCCCACAGTTCTGGCCCCAATCGACAGTGGTTGTACCCGCACCCCTAAATAACCTGGTAGCAGCAGTAGAGATGACACAGGAGACTGTCCCCCACCCTCCGCACCAATGGCCGCAGGGAACTGAGCAGTGGCAGGGGTAATCCCATGCCACAGGTCCCCTTGCTGCAGTGGCACTCTCAATCCCAGCCCTCTCACCCACAGCAGTGGCGCCTTAAACTGAACAACAGAGGAAGCCACAGCCTGCGACCCTGGTTCCCTACCCACCTCCCCCTTCAGCCCCACACCTGGGAATGCATTGCCCAGTCGCTGACACCCTGTTGACAAAGACAACGAAGACCACAGCTATAGCGACACGGGTAGCAGCAAGAAACCAGCAACTCGGGGGCACCAGTGGGGACCTGGAGAGCACCAGTGGAACCTATGGCAGAGGCAGTGCAGGAGGAAAATGCTGACTCTTACAGGCCTACCCCCTGACAGCAAAGGTAAGAGGAACCAAAATTTTATAGTATAGTGCCACCTACTGAAAAATAGAAGAAAGGCACATGATTACCAACTTGAACTGTTAAAATGGAAGCAAACAAAGCTTTATCTAAGAAGTATTCCCCACTCCAATGCAAGGGCAAAGGAACAATTCATCAAGCACAGTAAAAAATCATGGTAACACAAAGAGAAGAGTTCTCCAGAAGTAAAACTTAAAGCCATGGGAAGATTCAATCTAATAGAGAATTCCAAGTAGGGGTCATGAAGAAACCCAGTGAGCTACAAGAAAACTCAGAAAGGCAGTTCAATGAGATTAGGAACAAAGTTGATGAATATAAGGGATATTTTACTAAAGATACTAAAATTCTAAAAAGAACCAAACAGAGATTCTGAAACTGAAGAACTTAAGTGAGGTGAAGAACACATCAGAAAGCATTGGAAATTGCTGTCACTATTTGTGGATGAGATGATTTTATATAGAGTAAACCTTAAAGACTCCATTAGAAATAACAAAAATCGAGGCACTTTTCCATGCTCCCCATTTATGGGGGGAGGAGGAGAATTTACCTCTGTTACACTATGACTTGAGGAGCACTCAAAAACAGTGTATGAGAAAGGATAGAAGGAGTGTCTCCCAATCAGCCAACTGGAAGGAAATAAGCAACATACACAGCCGATCCAGAATACAACCAGACAGCCCAAGTTAATGACATAAACGCTGCCCCAATAGCAACAAGTGGAGAAAATCTAGGAGACTACAACATTGAACTCCACAAATCTCCTAACACAGAAGGGAGCTCCACGAAGGCAAGGAAGCAAAGCAGATTAATCCAAGGGGGGAAAAAAGCAAACAAAAGACACCCAAATTGGGGAAAAAAAGAATCAGTCCATCACCAAAAGGAAAGGAAGAATCCCCAGAAAGATCACCAAATGAAACAGAGGCACATGATCTATCAGATATGGAATTCAAAAGAATGATGATAGAGAAACTCAATGAGCTCAGCCAGCTCAAAGAAAACTATAAACAACTTCAGGGAAGTTACAAGGAACTTAAGGAGAACTACACCAGCATCAAAAAGGACTTAGAAACTATCAGTAAGAGCCAGGAGGAAATGAAGAATACAATTTCTGAATTGAAGAATACAGTAGAAGGAATCAACAGTAGGCTGGAGGAAGCAGAGGACCAGATCAGCAAGTTGAAGGACAACGTAGACCAATACTCCAAGCCAGTACAAAAGAATGAAAAAAGGCTGAACAAGAATGAAGAGGTTTTAAGAGAGCTGCAGGACAACATGAAATGTAATAACATCCATATCATAGGGATACCAGAAGGAGAAGAGAAACAAGGAATGGAAAACCTGTTCAAAATAGTAATGATAGAAAACTTCCCTAACATGATGAGTGAAAAAACATTACTCAAGTTCAGGAAGCACAGGGGTCCCAATGAAGATCAATCCAAACAGACCAACTCCAAGGCACATTATAATTAAAATGGCAAATTTCAAAGACAAAGACAGAATCCTAAAAGCATCAAGAGAGAAATGACAAATAACATAAGGGGGCTCCAATAAGGCCATCAAATGATTACTCAACAGAAACAATCCAAGCCAGAAGGGAATGGCAAAAAGTACTTCAAGTAATGGGAAACGAAGGCCTGCAACCAAGAATATTCTACCCAGCAAGGCTCTCATTCAAAATGTAAGGAGAAATAAGGAGTTCCCCAGACAAAAGAAGACTAAAAGAATACATCTCTACCAAACCAGCATTGCAAGAAATGCTAAAGGGTCGGCTTTAAAAAAAAAAAAAGAGGAAGAAGAAGAAACAGAGAGAGCCAAAGAGGAATACAGGTAAAAAGTGAGAAAATGGCAATGAATAAGTATCAATCAATAATAACCTTAAATGTAAACAGATTAAATGCACCAATCAAAAGACATAGGGTTGCTGAATGGATAAAAAACATGACCCACATATACACTGTCTTCAAGAGACCCACCTCAGAAAAAAAGATCAACACAGATTGAAAGTGAAGGGACAGAAAAATATATATCAAGCAAATGGGCATGAAAGAAAGGGCTGGAGTGGCAATACTTATTTTAGACAAAATAGATTTTACAATGAAGGCCATAAAAAGGGATAAAGAAGGACATTTCATAATACTTAAGGGAACAATCCATCAAGAGGAAATAACTCTGGTAAACATATTCGCACCCAACATAGGAGCTCCAAAATATATAAGGAAAATCTTGGAGGATTTCAAGAAAGATATAGACAGCAACACACTAATAGTAGGGGATTTTAATTCCCCACTATAAACAATGGACAGATCTTCCAAATAAAAAATCACCAAAGATGTTGTGGCATTGAACATCACTCTAGAGGAAATGGACCTAACTGATATATATAGAGTCTTTTACCCCAAAGAAGCAAAATACACATTCTTTTCAAATGCACATGGATCATTCTCTAAGATAGACCACATGGTAGGCCACAAGATAAGCCTCCACAAATACAGGAAAATCGAAACCATACCAAGCATCTTCTCAGAGCACAATGGCTTGAAACTAGAAACCAAATTCAAGGGAAAAACCCAAAAATACTTTAACTCATGGAGACTGGATAATATGTTTTTCAGTAATGAATGGGTTAACAGTGAGATCAAAGATGAAATCAAAAAGTTCCAGGAAACAAATAACAATGAACACACAATAGCCCAAAACCTATGGGACACAGCAAAGGCAGTGCTCAGAGGGAAATTTATAGCAATACAGGCCCACCTAGAAAGGTCACAAGAAGTTTATAAAAACAACCTAACCATAAAGCTGCAAGAACTAGAGGAGCAACAACAAAGCCCAGGGCAAGTAGAAGGAAGGAAATCATCAAGATCAGAGCAGAAGTAAATAACTTAGAGGTTCAAACTACAATTTGAAGAACCAACAAGTCCAGGAGCTGGTTCTTTGAAAAAATAAACAAAATTGACAAGCCTTTAATCAAGAAAAAGAGAGAGAGGACCCAAATAAACAAAATCAGAACTGACAGAGGAGAAATCACAACAGATACTTCAAAAATACAAAAGATTATAAGAAATTACAAACAACTATATGACAAGAAATATGACAACCTGGGTGAAATGGACACATTTCTGGCAATATATAATCTACCAAAATTGAATCCTCAAGAAGCAGAAAGTCTGAATAGGCCAATAACAACCAGTGAAATTGAAGACGTAATCCAAAATCTCCCAAAGCACAAGAGCCCCGGACAAGATGGGTACACAGGTGAATTTTACCAAACATTTAAAGAAAAACTAACTCCTATCCTTCTCAAACTATACCAAAAAAGAGGGAGGACTCCCAAACTCTTTCTACGAGGCCAATATTATTCTAATCCCAAAACCAGGTCAAGACACAACTAAGAAAGAAAACTATAGGCCATTATCTCTGATGAACATAGATGCTAAGATTCTCAACAAAATATTGGCCAACTGGATTCAGCAGTACATTACAAAGATCATACACCATGATCGAGTGGGTTTCATTCCTGGGATGCAAGGATGGTATAACATTCATAAATCAATAAATGTGATACACCACAACAACAAATTGAAAGACAAAAACCATATGATCATATCAATAGATGTTGAAAGCATTTGATAAAGTACAGCAACCATTTATGATAAAAACCCTCAGCAAAATGGGAATAGAGGGAGCATACCTCAACATCATAAAGGCCATCTATGAGAAACCTGAAGCCAACATCATACTTAATGGACAAAAACTGAAAGCTTTCCCCCTAAGATCAGGAACGAGACAAGGCTGTCCACTTTCTCCACTTCTGTTCAACATTCTCTTGGAAGTTCTAGCTATAGCCATCAGAGAAGAAAAAGGAATCAAAGGTATCCAAATTGGAAAGGAGGAAGTCAAACTGTCATTATTTGCAGATGATATGATAGTGTACATACAAAACCCGATGGGCCCTGACTGGTAGCACAGTGGATAAGGTGCCGGTCTGCGAACCCAAAGGTTGCAGGTTCGATTCCCCAGCCAGGGCACATAACCAGGTTGCAAATCAGGTCTCCATCCAGGTCTGTGGCTGGAGGCAGGTGAAAGGCAACCTACATTGATGTCTCCCTCCCTCTCTGCCTCTCTCCCTTCCCCTCTTTCTAAAAATAATGGAATAAAATCTTAAAAAAAACAAAAACAAAAAAAACCCGATGGGCTCCACCAAAAACTTACTTGACCTAATAAGCAAATTTAGCAAAATAGCTGGGTATAATGTCAATATACAGAAATCAAAAGCATTTTTGTATACCAATAATGAAACAACAGAAATAGAAGCGAGAAAACAATTCCCATTTACTATAGCAACAAGAAAAATAAAGTACCTAGGAATAAACTTAACTAAGGAGGTAAAAGACCCGTACTCAGAAAACTACAGAACAATGAAGAAAGAAATCAAGGAAGACACAAATAAATGGAAGCATATACCATGTTCACGGATGGGAAGAATTAACATCATTAAAATGTCCACAAAAAAAAAATGTCCATATTATCCAAAGCAATCTATAGATTCAATGCAATTCCAATTAAAATACCAATGACAGACTTCATATAAATAATAAAAATACTTCAAAAAACTTATATGGAGCCAAAAACACCCACAAATAGCCACAGCAATCTTGAGAAAGAAAAACAAGGTAGGTGGAATCACAATACTGGACTTAAAACAATCCTACAAGGCTACTGTCATCAAAACTATCTGGTACTGGCATAAGAATAGACATATAGATCAATGGAACAGAATAGAGAGCCCAGAAATAAACCCAGGACTCTATGGTCAACTAATATTCAACAAAGGGGGAATGATCATAAAATGGAGTACAAACAGTCTCTTCAACAAGCGGTGTTGGAAGAACTGGATAGCAACATGCAAAAAGATAAAACTAGGCCACCAACTTACACCATACACCAGAATAAACTCAAGATGGGTAAAGGATTTAAACATAAGCAGTGCCACCATAAAGGTCCTGAAGAAAAATATAGGCAGTAAACTTTTTGATATCCTACTCGGAAATATGTTTACTGATACTTCACCAAGGGCAAAGGAAATCAAAGAACAAATCAACAAATGGGTCTATATCAAATTGAAAAGTTTCTGTTCAGCTAAAGAAAACACCAGTAAAATTCAAAGGGAACCAACTGTATGGGAAAACATAATTGCCAATGATACCTCAGACAAGGGTTTGATCTCCAAAATATATAAAGAACTAATGGGACTCAACACCAGGGAGACAGACAGCCCTATCCAAAAATGGGCAAAGGACCTGAACAGACAACTCACTGAGGAAGATATACAACTGTCAGAATGGCAATCATCAACAAATCAACAAACAACAAGTTTGTTTGTTTGTTTGGCAAGTATGTGGGGCAAAGGGAACCCTGGTCCACTGTTGGTGGGAATGCAGGCTGGTGCAGCCACTATGGAAAATAGTATGGGGTTTCCTTAAAGTACTAAAAATGGAACTGCCTTTTGATCCAGCAATTCCACTATTTGGACTATATCCAAAGAATCCTGAAACACCAATTCATAAGAACCTATGTACCTCTCATAGCAGCACTATTTACAATAGCCAAGTGCTAGAAACAGCCTAAGTGCCCATCAGTGGATGATTGGATCAGAAAACTTTGGTACATTTACACAATGGAATACTACACAGCAGAAAGAAAGAAGGAACTCCTAACCTTTGCAACAACATGAATGGAACTAGAAAGTACTATGCTTAGTGAACTAAGCCAGTCAGTGAAGGACAAATACCATATGATCTCACCCATTACAGGACAATAATGAATAAAACTAACAATTAGCAAAACAGAACCAGATATATGAATACAGTGAATAGGCCTTCAGTGGTCAGGGGGAAGGGGTGTGGGGGGAGGGGGAGGAAGACACATGGAAGGGGAGCAGTTTAGACAAGATCCTAGTATGAAGGAACCGTGGACATGGACAACATGTGGGATTGACTTAGTAGGGGAATGGATGGGTGAGGAAGAGGACAGAGGAGAGCAAAAAGGGGATGGATTTAATACAACAACAGTAAAATTAAATTAAACAATAAAATAAAATAAAGATAAATAACAAAAATTACAAATAATAAAAACAGTAAAGTTGCTGGGTAAAAGATCAATATACCAAAAGAGCTTGTTCATTTGTGTACACTAAATATGAACTATCAGAAAGAGAAATGGAGGAAACAACCACATTTACAATCACAATAAAAAGAGTGAAAAACCTAGGAATAAATTTAAACAAGGAGGTATAAGACTTTTACAATTAAAATTATAATATATGGACCTCCAGCCAAGATGGAGGTGTAGGGAGTCACACTTCATCTCCCTCCACAAATAAGAAGGAATACAACTACCTTAAAACTAGATAACCAGAAACTCCAGAAAATCAAGCAGTGTGGAAGTCAAACAAATATATAAAGAAGAAATACTCATTCAGATAGGTAGGAGGGGCAAAGACAGGTCAGAAACGATGTGATTTGGCAGTGCAACAGCTGCAACAGGACACCAGCTGGAACTGTCAGGCAGAAAGCACAGTCATAGGTTTTTTTAAAATAGGAACACCTGCTGAGTGCTCCTGGCACCAGGCCAGACTGCATGGCTCATGGTTCTAGCACCAAAGGGAAAATAAATCCTCATTGCTTCTGACTGTGAAAACCAGTGGGCTTAAGGCAGTGAAAGAAACTGCTGGTATCTCAGTAAAGTCCATTTGTTTAGAGGTCCTCACAGTCCTAGAACATCTGCAGACCCACCCACTCTGAGAACCACAGCCAGGGCGATAGCTAGATAGGTACCAGTCCCATATAGGAAGTGGGAGAAGTGCCTGGAAAAGGGGCAAGTGCTGAGCAAGCCGCATTGCTCCCTCTCAGACCCCTCCCCCATATACAGCACCACAACATGATAAACATGTTACCCAAGACTGACAAATACCTAAGGCTCTGCCCCTTACAACATAACAGGTGCCAAAAGCTCTACCTAAGACACAGAGGCAAACCCAGGAGACTATCAAGTTAAGGAGACAGAGAAGAATGGTCCT
>PVIW01005829.1:0-7500 GCA_004026585.1 Noctilio leporinus | reverse complement strand
AAAGAGTGCACCCTGGCTGGTGGCATAATGGATAAGGCGCCGGCCTGCAAACCCAAAGGTCGCTGGTTTGATTCCCCAGCCAGCACGTATAATGAGGTTGCAAGCCAGGTCTCCAGCCAGATCTGTAGCTGGAGGCAGGTGAAAAGCAACCATACATGATGTCTCTCTCCCTCTCTGCTTCTCTCCCTTCCCCTCTCTCTGAAAATAATAAATAAAATCTTTAAAAAAAAAAAAAAAGAGTGCAAATACGCAGTAAATTAGTTAAAAGAAAAAACAGTGTGACTAGACATTTTTATCTTGGTTTGGAATATAGCTGGGTGGTCATGATCAGTAACAAGTCCTATATGTATATATGTATGTAGACATCCTGGTATTTTAGAAACTATTCACAGAAGTTTTCCATTTGAGCCTCAAAAACTGTGTTAGGTAGTTAGGACAAGAATTATCAGTCCCATTTTGCAAATGAGGAAACTGAAATGCCAAGTTAAGTAATTTTCTCAGTAAGATACCTATTTCTGGCTCCCAGTGTGCTCGAATGTAAACAAGTCAGGGTACTGATGGTCATATGGTCTAGAAGCTTCCTTCCTTTAAGTATGTTAAGATTTTATTACATTCCAATCTTCAAGGCTGCCATGCAGAACAAATTATACTTGATGTCAGAGCAACTTCAGCCAAAGTCTTCAAATATAGTTTTAAATAAAGGTTCACTAATTAAATTAATTAGACCCTGGCTGGTGGCACAATGGATAAGGTGCCAGCCTTCAAACCTAAAGGTCGCTGGTTCGATTCCCCAGCAAGGGCACATTAATGAGGTTGCAAGCCAGGTCTCCAGCCAGTTCCGTGGCTGGAGGCAGGTGAAAGGCAACCATACATTGATATCTCTCTCCCTCTCTGCCTCTTTCCCTTCCCCTCTCTCTAAAAATAATAAATAAAATTAAAAAAAAAAAAAAAAAAAAAAAAAACAGGAGTCTGAGTAGATCAGAATTTTTCAACTTCAGCACCACTGAAACTTTGGACTAGATAATTCTTTGTTGTAGAGGGGCCGTCCTGTGTATTGTAAGATAAAGGTGCATTGTAAGATATAGACTTTATCTCCTACCCCCTCAAGACCAGGTCAATAAATAGTGATGCTAAATAAAAGAAAGTAACTTGCTGAAAATGCAAACACCTGACCAGAGAAACTTTCATAGATGAGGAAATGCTTACATAGTTTCCCTCCTATCAACCTCGCTGAAGCCCCACCCTTGTCATTTTATACTTAGTATCCTGCCTGGATTACATTGATAGAAGCAGTTTGATCATGCTTGCCACAACTGTGAGGATAATATGTGTTATCGTCAAAAATACTACTTTCCAAATGTGGTGTGTAAGAGTATTACCAAAGTCTCAAGAAACAGACAATTATATGAATTTCTCTATACAAACAAAGACCACAGGATAGTTATAATAATGACCTTAGCCTACCTGGTATAGTCACATCCACTGGGACAGAATATATCAGCTAGTCAGTCTAGTTAACACCCTGGAAAGCCAGGCTACTGTAAGATTCTGATCCACGCAAACCAGTTCTGCCATTCGACCCAGGTCTTGAATATATATGTCATTGTTGAGACTGAAAAACTCACCTGTCAATTTGATTACTGCTTTTTCACTTACTCTGTTTAGCTTCTAGATGAGAGGTAATGCTTTCTTTGAGTGGGTTAAATAATTGCTCTGCTTGATTTAATGAAAACTCTTGTGGGCAAGACAGTTTTGGGACTTTGATCAAAGACTGAGGCACAGCCACAAGGGATGGGGATATGAACAAGCGCAGTACCAGAGGAAACGGAAGAAAGCAAAGTTGTGTGAGATACTTAAAAATAGGGTTGGATATAGGGATTGGTTGGATGTAGCACTCAGGTGCCAAAGGTGGAAGAAGTGGTGGAGAGTGTAGTGGAAAATAACTTGACTGAGAGTCCTTCTTTAACCAAACTAGGAGATTCAAGGCAAGAAGCGGTAGCAGGGTGGGAAAGAGAAAATGTATTTTGGTGGAACAAATTAATAAGAAAAATAAATTAATCATTTACAGAGGGAGGAGGATGTAGATTTACAAAAACTAAAAAGGAAAATTTGAAAAAGAAAGACTTGATTAGCATCTTTAAATGCTACAAAGACAGGAAGGTAAAGGAGATTAAGACAAGGTTGTGAAGGTCATCAGCAATTCTTGGGAGCAATACAGTGCAATCTACAAAAACTATATTGTCATTACACCAAATTGAAAAGCATGGTTTGATGATGGGATTTGGTTAATTTATAAACTTATTTATACAAAACCTTTCAAGAGTCCAAAAGTAAGTCACATTCATTTAATGAATCAACACTATTAATAAGAAATATATATGTATATAGTACTACATTAGAAACCCATAATGTGCTATTTTCACCATTGTGACTAGAAAAGAAGCCAAATATTAGGTAATTTTAGGAATGAAATGAGATGAAAGAAGGAAAACATAAGGGAGAGAAATGGCTTTTAAAGAAATTGCATGGGACAGCAGGAACCACTCCTCAGGTCGTCAGTGGCAGGCTGGAACTGTTCTTGTTGGTGAGGATCTGAGGCACCTGACATCAGGACAACCTCTAACTTAACATGGACTTTTCCACTGGCTATTGCTAATAACAAATGACTGCACATATTGCATCAGGCTAACAATGAGTTCCAAGGCTGACTTGAGAGAAGATGGTTTTCGACACAGACATTTAGAGGTAATATTAAAAATTACTGAATTATGACCCAGTTACTATAATCTAAATGTCTATCGGAAAGTGGGATGGGGGAAGACTTGATTGGTAGGTTTTACTTTTAATTATATCACTGATTATTGTTCAGATTATACAAATAATAATATAAACAAAAGTTAATTATAGAAATATGAAACATAAGTAAAAATGTCCTTTCACCTCATCTTTCAGTGATAACCTCTTTTAATATCGATACTTTGAAGATTTGGTGCTTCCCTGCACCAATTTTTAACATCTAAACATATACTAACATTTGTTTTTATAAAAATGGGGTAATTTGGTACAAGCTATATGATTTGAACATTTCCCCATATCAATACAGAGTTACGTCTCTCTGTAATGAATGCTAAGTATTTTATTGTACAGATATTGCATATAAAAATATTTCCTAACCAGGCAAATGTGAAGGAGAAAATCCTCTGGACTTTTTGTTCTTCTTAACATATTTCAAAACCCTTATTTTATGATAGACTTGTCCTGTGCCTTCAGTTCCACAAGAAATAAAATGTGAGCTACTCTGGGCCAGTGACTTTAGCAATCCTCCTCTTTTTTCTCCTTCACAAAAAAAGCCACATCTCTAACTGAGATCGCTTCATAAAAAATAATCTTTATCCAAGTACCAGATTCTATATATTCATAAACTATAAAGCATATATTACACATTATAAAATAGCCGTAAGAGCTATTTTTACTTTTTTTAAAAAATATTTTATTTAATTATTTTTAGAAAGAGGGGAAGAGAGAGAGGCAGAGAGGGAGAAAGACATCAATGTATGGTTGCTTTTCATTTGCCTCAGCCACAGAACTGACTGGAGACCTGTTTTGCAACCTGGTTATCTGCCCTGGCTGGGGAATCGAACCTGCGACCTTTGGGTTCGCAGGCCGGCACCTTATCCACTGTGCTACCAGCCAGGGCTTTACTTTTTAATTGTATGATAAAAAACATAACTGGATATACTATTCCCAATGAAAAGTTAGAGGCTGGGGATGAAATTTCTCTAGTATTTCCAGTTTTAAGTGTTATATTCCAAGTAAAATATTTACTTGGGAAAACATCACACAGAATAATGGGTGGGTATTTGCTTGGTGGGAGGGGGCTGGTGAGTTGAGAGAGAACAAAATGCGGCTCTCTTTTTATTTTTGATAATGCAGGTCTCTTTAGGTGGATCCCCTTCCTTCAGAGGACACAGCCAAGGTCACTCCTCTCTACTTCCCACCCCTTCTCCAAGTGGCTCCCTAGCCCCCCCAGCCTCCTCTTCCCAGGTTCATCCAAGTGAATAAATGAATGCATAATCCCTTCATGAATCTATCTTACACTTTTCTAATCATTCTTCCCTTTAATGAATGGGGAGGTGCCCATGTATACATGATATATGTTCTTATACATGATATAAATTCTTAACTTCTTTCATATATTTTCAAGACAACCAACTTAATTTTGTACTGGTCATTAGCATTCTTGCAAAGGAACCACTTTTATCATTTAAAACTGTGGCTCTTTTATTTATTTATTTTTAAATGATTTATTTATTATTTTTAGAGAGAAGGGCAGAGGAAGAGGCAGAGAGGGAGAGAAATCAACATATAGTTGCCTTTCACCTGCCTCCAGCTATAGACCTGACTGAAGACCTGGCTTACAACCTGGTTATGTGCCCTGTCTGGGGAATCTAACTAGTGAACTTTGGGTTCGTAGGCTGATGCCTTATCCATTGTGCCATCAGCCAAGGCTGTTCTATTTATTTATTTTTAATTAATGAGAGAAAAAACTGAAAGACACAGACAAAGACAGTGGATCTCTAGTAGGCTTCAATAGGCAGACTAGGCCCAGACTGGGACATGATCTGACAGCTACCAGAGGTGGATCCAGAAAGTAAAGAAAGTGCACATTTACACAACAGAAGGTCATATCGCAAAACAGACCAATCTAAGAAGCATAAATAAACAAGTAGGGTCACCTAAAATGGGGAGACAAAGAAACAACACCCCATCAAAAGGAAGGAGGAATCCCCAGAAAGACAGCTAAATGAAACAGAAGCAAGCAAACTATCAGACATGGAATTCAAAATAATGATGATAGAGAAGCTCAATGAGCTCAGTAAGATCCAAGAAAACTACAAACAGCTCCAGGGGAACAACAAGGAACTTACTGAGAACTACACCAGCATTAAGAAGGACATAGAAACAATCAAAAGCAGGCTAGAGGAAGCAGAGAACAGAATCAGTTGGAGGACAATGTAGAAAAAAAATTCCTAGAGAGTGCAACAAAATGAAAAAGACTGAAAAAGAATGAAGAGGTTTTAAGAGAGCTGCAGGTCTTCAACCAGGTCCCCAACTGGAGGCAGGTGAAAGGCAGCCATACATTGATGTTTCTCCCCATTTCTTCCTCCCTCCATTCTCCTCCCTAAAATAATAAACTTCTTTTTTTTTTTTTTTAAGTTTCTGGGCTCTGGCTGGTGGCACGGTGGATAAGGTGCCAGCCTGAGAACCCAAAGGTCACTGGTTTGATTCCCAGCCAGGGCACATAACCAGGTTGCAAGCCAGGTCTCCAGCCAGGTCTGTGGCTACAGGCAGGTAAAAGGCAACCATACACTGATGTTTCTCTCCCTCTCTACTTCTCTCCTTTCCTCTCTCTCTAGAAATAATAAATAAAATTTATTAAAAGTAAATAAATAAATAAAATCTAAAAATAAAAAAGTTTCTGGAATAAATGAAAATGAACACACAACAGCCTAAAACCTATGGGACACAGCGAAGACAGTCCTGAGAGGGAAGTTCATAGTAATACAGGCCTCCCTAAAAAGGTTAAAAGGAGCTCAAATAAACAACCTAACCGTAAAGCTACAAGAACTAGAGGAACAACAACAAGCAAAGCCCAGAGCAAGTAGAAGGAATGAAATAATCAAGATCAGAGCAGAATAAAATGGCATAGGGTCTCTATGAACAATTCAAAGGATCAATAAATCCAGAAGCTGGTTCTTTGAAAAGATAAACACAATTGACAAGCCTTTAACCAGACTCATCAAGAAAAACAAAAGAAAGGGCCCAAATAAATAAAATCAGAAATGAAAGAAGTAATCAAAACTGATGCCTCAAAAATAAAAAGAATTTTAAGAAATTACTACAAAAACTATATGACAAGAAGCTTGGCAACCTGGGTGAAATGGACAAATTTCTGGAAATGTATAATCTTTCAAAACTGAACCATGAAGAAACAGAAAGGCTGAATGGACCAATAACAACTAGTGAAATTGAAGCAGTAATCAAAAAACTCCCAGCTCACAAATGTCCTAGACAGATGGCTACACAGGTGAATTTTACCAAACATTTAGGGAAGAACTCCTATCCTTCTCAACCTATTCCAAAAAATCCAAGAAGAGGGAAGACTCCCAAACTTTTTCTACGAGACCAGGATTATTCTAATGCCAAAACCAGATCAAGACACAACAAATAAAGAAAACTAGAGGCCAATATCACTGATAAACATACATAGATGCTAAAATTCTCAACCAAATATCAAACCCACAACCTTGGTGTATCAGGACAATGCTCTAACCAACTGAGTTACTCAGCCAGGGCAACTGGTTTGAGGTGACTAGGGAAAATAAGAGTTTGATCCTTTTTAAAGACAAAAACAAATCTAAAGCAGGCTAAATCTCATAAATAAAGGGGAATATCTCAATCCAGAAAATTGGGAATGGGGATTGACGTCGGCACTATTGTGATAAACGATGCCCTCCTTTTTATCTCCCTTTTAAAATGAGTCATTAGGCATTCTTCCACAGGTGTTGTGGGATCCAGCACCAGATGCCAAGGGTCTGAGAGAAGTATTGCCTACCTGTGCATCTGGTAACAGGCAGACAGACCTTGGTACAGAGAGCAGAGCCAGAGGCGACAAATCTACCCCAGCCTCTCTTAGCCATGGCCAGGGTCACACCTAGATAGTGCCGACTTGGACAGACACACACATGGGCAAGAGTCCAGCTTTCCTAAGGGGAGAGTCCAACAAATTACTGGAGAAAATAAAAAATTATTGATTTGGGTGCATTGGATGGGGTGAGAGGAACTTTGCTGGTGCTGCCATCCAAGGAGACATAAAATGGGACTGAACTAGCTAGCAATGACCTGTCCTGCAGGAGAAAAAGGAGAGTGGTGAGTGCTGGATATCTCAGATGTGTAGGATGTTGTTGGAGTGAAATGGATTTATCTCCAGAAGCACCTAAAGAACTAAGGTGGGGGATGGAGGGGAGAAAAAGAAAGAGGCCAATAGGAATGTCAGGGAGTTAAAGTGACATGGTTCCCATAAACTGTGCTCAAAATTTCAGTAAGAAGTCTACCCGTGAGTCTCTGGGAGAATCTCACCAGAGGATTTCCTCACTGGGTCCACATACACCCACAATGTCTCCATGCTAAATCCACAATTCCCCACTCTCTGCCACTTGCTGTGTGCATTCCAGAGTGCAGCAGCTGGAGGGAGCTCTAGTACGTAAGGAAAACCAGTCCTGGAGCTGTGGACAGGGGAAACCCAAAAAGTTAGCAGCAACACCTCCTAACGGCAAACTAAAGAGAGGTTTCCAGCCAAGCTGGTTGGTGAGTTTTAAGAACCAGAGAATATGTAAAATTCAGAATTCTGCCACAAGGTGGGTAAGTAAGAACTGTGCAGTAGGTATATTCCTACATGGTCAAACAAAAATATAACAAACAAACAATATATATATATAT
>PVIW01005828.1:38452-98531 GCA_004026585.1 Noctilio leporinus | reverse complement strand
AGTAATTTCTTACAATCTTTTGTATTTCTGAGGTATCAGTTGTGATTTCCCCTCTTTCAGTTCTGATTCTGCTTATTTGGGTCCTCTCTCTCTTTTTCTTGATGAGTCTGGATAAGGGCTTGTCAATTTTGTTTATTTTTTCAAAGAACCAGCTCCTGGTCCTGTCGATTCTTCGAATTGTACTTTGAATCTCTGAGTTGTTTAGTTCTGCTCTGATCTTGATGATTTCCTTCCTTCTACTTGCTCTGGGCTTTGTTTGTTGTTGCTCCTCTAGTTCTTGCAGCTTTGTGGTTAGGTCGTTTTTATGAACTTCTTGTAACCTTTTTTGGAAGGCCTGTATTGCTATAAATTTCCCCCTGAGAACTGCCTTTG
The DNA here is from genome assembly GCA_004026585.1 of Noctilio leporinus. Taxonomy (NCBI): domain Eukaryota; kingdom Metazoa; phylum Chordata; class Mammalia; order Chiroptera; family Noctilionidae; genus Noctilio; species Noctilio leporinus. Next base: position 98,159 of record PVIW01005828.1, on the reverse strand, counting down.
CTGTATCCCATAGGTTTTGGGCTGTTGTGTGTTCATCGTCATTTGTTTCCAGGAACTTTTTGATTTCATCTTTGATCTCATTGTTGATCCCTTTATTGCTTAAAAGCATGTTCTTCAGTCTCCATGAGTTAGAGAATTTTTGGGGATTTCCCTTGAATTTGGTTTCTAGTTTCAAGCCATTGTGATCTGAGAAGATACTTTGTATGATTTCAATTTTCCTGTATTTGTGGAGGCTTGTCTTGTGACACATCATGTGGTCTATCTTGGAGAATGATCCATGTGCATTTGAAAAGAATGTGTATTTTGCTTCTTTGGGGTAAAAGACTCTGTATACATCAGTTAGGTCCATTTCCTCTAGAGTGTTGTTCAATGCCACAGCATCTCTGGGGATTTTTTGTTTGGAAGATCTGTCCATTATTGATAGTGGGGTATTAAAATCCCCTACTATTAGTGTGTTGCTCTCTATGTCTTTCTTAAAGTCTTCCAAGATTTTCCTTATATATTTCGAAGCTCCTATGTTGGGTGCGTATATGTTTATCAGAGTTATTTCTTCTTGATGGATTGTTCCCTTAAGTATTATGAAATGTCCATCTTTGTCCCTTTTTATGGCCTTCATTGTAAAATCTATTTTATCTTAAATCAGTATTGCTACTCCAGCTTTTTTTTCATGTCCATTTGCTTGATATATAGTTTTCCTGACGTTGCTTTTTTACCTTGATAATTCAATATAGGTCATTTTGTTTTTGCATGGTTAATTTCATTTCTTGTATTAAATTTGTATTAACTTTACTTAGATGGAACTGGTTGATAAAATTATTATATAAGTTTCAGGTTTACAATTCTATAATAATATGTATATTGTATTGTGGGTTCACTACTCAAAGACAAGTCTTCAATCACAATTTATCTTCCCTTTACTGTCCTCTATTCCCACTACCCCTGTTAATCACCATGTTATTGTCTGTGTCGATGAATTGTTTGTATTTATTTACTTATTTTTGCTTAATCCCGTCACCTTTTTCACCCAGCACTCCAGCCTTTCTTCCCTTTGACAGCTGTCAGTCTCTTCCCTGTATCTATGAGTCTGTCCTCATTTTCCTTGTTAGTTCAATTCAGTAGATTTCACATGTAATTGAAATCATTTGAATTTTGTCTTTCTCTCACTGGCTTGTTTTACTTAGCACGATGCTGTTCAGGTTTATCCTTATTGTTGCAAAATGTGAGATTTCCTTCTTTTCATTAAAAGAAGGTAGTATTCCATTGTGAAAATGTACCACAGCTATTTTTTGTCCACTCATCTACTGATGGATACTTCCGCTGCTTCCAAATCTTGGCTATTGCAAATAACATTGCAATAAACAAAGGGTGCATATATTCTTTCAAATAAGTGATTTGGGTTTCTTTGGATATATTCCCAGAAGTGGGATTGATGGGTCATAAGGCTGTTCCATTTTTAATTTTTTGAGGTAACTTCATACTGTTTTCCACAGTGGCTACACCAATCTACATTCCTACCAACAGTACACATGGGCTTCCTTTTCTCCACATCCTCACCAGCACGTGTTTTTTGTTGATTTATTGGTGATAGCCTTTCTGATGGATGTGAGGTGATATCTTATTATGGTTTTAATTTACATTTCTCTAATGATTGGTGACTTTGAGCATATTTTCATATGTTTATTGGCTATCTGTATGTCCTCTTTGGAGAAGTGTCTATCTAGGACTTTTGCTCATTTTTAAATTGGACTGGTTTTTTTGTTTGTTTGTTTGGTTGGTTGGTTTTTTAATGTTGAGTTTTATAAGTTTCTAAAAATAAAATTTGGATATTAATCCCTTATCAGATGTGCCATTGGTGAATATGTTCTCCCATTCAGTGAATTTTTTAATTTTGTTGACGTTTCCTTGATGTACAAAACTTTTTTTTTAAGTTTTCACAGTTCCATTTGTTTACTTTTTTGTTTGTTTGTGTTCCTTGCCTGATGAGGCATCTGAGAAAAAAGAAATTACTAAGAGAAATGTTTGAGACTTTACTACCTATGTTTTCTTCTAGAGCCTTTATGGTTTCAAGTCTTATATTTAAGTTTTTAATCCATTTTGAGTTTATTCTTGTGTATGGTGTAGGAAAGTGGTCTACTACTACTATTATTATTATTTTTGCAACACACCATTTACTGAATAGACTGTCTTTAACCCACTGTATGTACTTGCCTCCTTTGTCAAATATTAACTAACCATAAAAGTATGGGTTTATTTCTGGGATCTCTATTCTGTTCCATTGATCTATGAAGCTGTTGTTATGTCAGTACTATTTTGGTTTTACTACGGCTTTGTAGTATAGTTTAATATCAGGTAGCATGATTCCTCCAACTTGATTCTTTTTCCTCAAGATTGCTGTGGCTATTCAGAATCTTTTGTGGTTCCATATACATTTTTTGAATATTTGTTTCAAGTATGTGAACCGTAGCTCATTAGTATCTTTATAGGAATTGTATTGAGTCAATAGATTTCTTTGGGTAGTATGAACATTTTAATGATGTTAATTCTTCCTATCTATGAATACAATATATGCTTCTACTTATATCTTTTTCAGTTTTTTAAGGGTCTTAAAATTTTTTAAAGTACAGGTCTTGTACATCCTTGGTTAAATTTATTCCTAGGTATTCTTGACACATTTGTGAATGGGATTGTTTTCTTAGTTTCCCATTCTTATACTTCATTACTGGTGTATAAAAATTCCACTGAGTTCTGAATATTTACTCTATTCTACTACATTACTGAATCTATCAGTTCTAGTAATTTTTTTTTTTTTGGTGGAATCTATAAGGTCCTTTATATACAATATTATATCATCTGTAAATAACTACTTTTCTTTCTTTTCAAATTAGATGCCTTTTATTTTTTCTTCTTGTCTGATTGCAGCATCTAGGACTACCAGGACTATGTTAAATAGGAGTGATGAAAGTGGAAATTCCTGTCTTGTTCCAGGTCTTAAGGGAAACATGGTTAGTTTTTGTCCATAGAGTATGATGTTTACTGTGGGTTTGTTATATGTGGTCTTTATTGTTATGTTTCTTTTATTCCCACTTTGTTGGGAGTTTGTATCACAAATAGGTGCTGGAATTGATCAAATGCTCCACCTGCTACTATTGATATGCTCATGTGATTTTTTTTAATAAAAGAGTTTATTTATTATTTTTAGAGAGAGGGGAAGGAAGAGAGACAGAGTGGGAGAGAGACCACAATGTATGGTTGTCTTTCACTTGCCTCCAGCCACTACCTGGCTAGAGACCTGGCTTGAAACTTAGTTATGTGCCCTGGCTGGGAATCAAACCAGTGACCTTTATGCTCATGTGATTTTTATTCTTCACTTGTTTCTGTGGTGTGCCATGTTAATTAACTTGCAGATATCGTACAGAATTGCATCCCCAGAATAAATCATACTTCCTTGTGGTGTATAATTTTATGTATTGCTGTATATGGTTTGCTAATATTTTGTTGAGGATTTTAGCATCTATGTTCATCAGAGAATTGGCTATAATTTTCTCTTTCTAGTGTCTTTATTAGGTTTCAGAGTTAGCATAGTCCTGACCTGGTAAAATGAGCTTGGGAGATTTCCCTTCTCTTAAATTTTTTGGAATTGTTTCAGAAGGATGAGTGTTAGTTCTGCTTCAAATGCTTAATAAAATTAACCTGTGAAGGTATCTGGCCCAGGGTTTTGTTTTTTGGAAGATTTTAAAATTTATTATTATTATTATTACTACTTCTTCAATTTCATTAGTTGTAATGGATCTATTCTGCTTTTATGATTCTTTCCAATTCAGTTTTGGAAGATTGTATGTTTCTAGGTATTTGTTCATTTCATCCAGATTGTCCAATTTGTTGGCATATAATTCCTTGAAATATTTTTTTACAATTATTGCATTTCTCTGGTGTCAGTTGTTACTTCTTTTTCATTTTTTAATTTTATTTACTGAGGTCCTCTTTTTTATTGATGAGTTTGGTTAAAGGTTTGTCAATCTTGCTTATCTTTTCAAAGAACCAGCTGTTGGTTTCATTAATGTATTGCATTGTTTTATTAGATTCTATATTGTATATGCTGTGATCTTTAATATTTTCTTTCTTCTACTTAGTTTAGGTTTTGTTCATCATTCTTTTTCTAGTGACTTTAAGTTTAAAGCTAGGTTGTTTATTTGATATTTTTCTTGTTTCTTGAGGTAAACCTATGAATTTCCCTCTCAGGGCTACTTCCACTGTGTTCCATGGATTTAGGGTTGTTGTGGTCATTTTCATTTGTTTCATGGTATCTTTTTATTTCTTCCTTGATTTCATTGTTAACCCATTCATTGTTCAGTAATATATTATTTAGCCTCTATGTCTTTGTACATTTTTCAGTTTCATTTTCTTGTGATTGATTTGTACTTTTATACCATTATGGTAAGAGAGAATGCTTGATGTGGTACAGTCTTCTTAAATTTATTGAGACTTGTTTTTCATCCTTACATGTGGTCTATCCTAGAAAATGTTCCATGTGCACTTGAAAAGAATGTATATAATGCTGTTTTGGAGTGAAATACTCAGAAGATACCAATTAAATCTACATGATCCAATGTGTCATTTAAGGCCAATATTTTCTTGTTGATTTCTGTCTGGAAGATTTATCATTGATGTCAATGGGGTGTTAAAATTCCCCACTATGACTGTATTACTGTCAATTTCTCTTCTTATATCCATCAAGATTTGCTGTATATTTTATGTGTTCTTATGTTGAGTGTATAAATGTTTACAAGGGTTATACCTTCTTGCTGGATTGCTCCCTTTATCATTATGTTTTGCCCTTCTTTGTCTCTTACTGTAGCGTTTGTTTTAAAGTCTATTTTGTCAGATATAAGTATTGCTACTGCAGCTTTTTCCCTTTCCATTTGCATGAAATATCTCTTTTCCATCTATTTAGGTCTGTGTGTATCCTTTGTTCTGAGGTGGGTCTCTTGAAGACAGTGTATATGTATATGGTCTTATTTTCTCATCCATTCAGCTAATCTATGTCTTTTGATTGGAGCATTTAAGCCATTTACATTTAAAGTGATTATTGGTGGTATGTATTTGTTGCTATTTTATACTTTATAATTATTATTATACTTTATAAAGTTTATAAAGTATAATATACTTTATAATTATTATATGTTCCTCCTTCTCCTCCTTCTTCATCTTGTTTGGGACACCACAATTTCTGGATTTGTGTGTATTTTTCCCTCACTAGGTTAGCAAAGTTTTTAGCTACTTTTTTCTTTAAATAGGTTCTCAATCCCTTGCTCTCTCTTTCCTCCTTTTGGTATTCCTATGATGTGGATGTTGTTATGCTTATTGTCCCATAGGTTCCTTAAACTATTCTCATTTATGAAATTCTTTTTTTTAAATTTAATTCAATTGTTGTTGCATTATATCCATCCCCTTTTTACTCCTATCTGTCACCTTCCCTACTTTTTTTTTTTCTCCTGAGACAGGGTGTCTTGAAGTAGAAGAAGTAGATGAGAGGGAGAAGGAAACCCTTTAACATTTTGTGTAGTACTGATTTGATTGTAATGAACTCCTTTAGCTTTTTCTTATCTGGGAATCTCTTGATTTCTTCTTCAATTTTAAATGATAGCCTTGCTTAGTAAAGGCTTGGTTGTAGGTCTTTTCTTTTCATAATTTTGAATACTTCATGCCTATCTTTTCTGGCTTAAAATATTTATGTTGAGAAATCAGCTAACAGTCTCTGGGAGATCCTTTGTAGGTAACTAACTGTCTTTCTTTAGCTGCTTTTAGGATTCTCTCCTTGTCTTTGAAATTTGCCATTTTCATGATGATGTGTCTTGGAGTGGGCCTGTTTGGGTTAATCTTCATAGGGACCCTCTGTGCATCTTGAACTTGAGTGACATTTTCACTCTTCAAGTTAGGGAAGTTTTTTGTCATTACTTTTCCAAACAGGTTTTCTATCCCTTGCTCCTCCTTTTCTCCTTCTGGTATCCTTGTGATACAGATATTATTGTGTTTCATGTTCTCGTGCAGCTCTCTTAAAATCTCTTCATTCTCTTTCAATCTTTTTTCATTTTGTTGCACAGTCTGGTTATTTTTATCCATGCTGCCCTCCAATTCGCTGATATGGTCCTCTGCTTCCTCTAACCTGCTTTGGAGTTCTTCTATTGTGTTCTTTCATTCAGAAATTGTGTTTTTCATTTCCTCCTGGTTCTTACTGATGATTTCTATGTCCTTTTAATGCTAGTATAATTTTCAGTAAGTTCCTTATAGTTTCCCTGGAGTTCTTTATAGTTTCTTTGAGCTCATTGAACTTTCTTAGAAATATTGCTTTGAATTCCATGTCTGATAGTTTGCTTGTTTCTATTTCATTTGTCAGTCTTTCTGGGGATTCTTCCTTTCCTTTTGGTGATGGGTTTTTCTTTTTCTCCCCATTTTGAGTGTCTGTTATTGCTTGTTTTTTTTTTTTTTTTTTTTTCAGATTATCTGCTATGCTTCCTTTCCTTCATCGAGTACCCTTCTGTGATAGGAGGCTTATAGGGTTCAGTGGTTCAGTCTCCCAGATTTCCTCAACTTGTTGTTGAGGAACAACAAGGACAACTTGTTGTTGTCCTTTATGTCATTAATTTGGACTGTCTAGTTGCAGTTTGGCCTTGGTTTATGTGTTGCTCCTTGATGAGTTTTTCACTCCAGCTGGCTGATTGATAGACCCTACTTCTACCATGTCTCATATACTGTTATTGAACTGTTCCTAAAACACAACCACCAGTCTAGGCAAAATAACCACACCTTCAAAGATATCTTACACCTTTAATCATACTTTTGACTGCATATGAACTAGCTAATTACCTATACCCTCAAAGATAACTCCAACCCTTAATCACATTCTCAGCTGTAAATAAGCCAGTCTTAATAAGGATGTAAATATAGTAAGCCTATTATAAGAGAGGAAAAACAACTGAGTTGACTGAAATATAGATAATTTGTCTTAAAGATTTTATTTCATTATTTTTATAAAGAGGGGAAGAGAGAGAGGCAGAGAGGGAGAGAAATGTCAATGTATGGTTGCTTTTCACCTGCCTCCAGCCACAGACCTGACTGGAGACCTGGTTTGCAACCTTGCCATGTTCCCTGGCTGGGGACTTGAACCTTCGACCTTTGGGTTTGCAGACCTGTGCCTCATCCACTGTGTTACCAGTCAGGGAAAAAATAGATAATTTTTGAAAGGTGCAAAGTAGTAGCAAAGATAGTGGGGAGAAGTGGTAAGGGGATTTAAGAGAGAAAGCAAACTTTACCTCTTACATAGAAATGGGTGGGTGGGGGAAGAATCAGAGTGCAGTGAGAAAGTGCAAGTATACAGAATTGAACCTAATCAGAAGTTATGACGTTGTATATATTTTTATATATATATATATATATATATATATATATATATATATATACATATGTGTATATATATGTATAGGCACTGTGTGACAGAACAAACATACATATGTAAAAAAAAAAAAAAAACTACCTTAAGGAAGTTGAATTAGAAAAAATAGTGAAAAAAGGAAAAAAATGAATCCCATCGGTGAGTAAGTTTTGCCACAGCACTATCAACAACATATGAGTTGTAATTCTTATAGGTGAAATGTGAGTGTGAGGTATAAAAGAGAGAAAGAGAGATTAAGAGATGTTTGCAGGAAAGAGAAGTGATTTATAACTTCCCTTAGATTTATAGCTAAGTTTGTAAAGATGCTGCACCTACCTCCTTTTTCACCCTCAATAGGTACTAATTGGTCAAGGTAGAGAGAATACGAGTGTATTTTTTGAGCAGAAAAAAGAATGTTTAGTACCTACTAATACACACAAAATGATTTTAAGAGGCTGGAAAGGGGAGGAATACTTAGAATGAGTAATAGAAATGAGTCTTAGCAGGAGAGAAAGTAGACTTTAAAACAAAAGTAAGAAGAGGAACTTAGGTGGTTAAATGAATTGAGAAGAGGGAGGAGTAAACTACAAGATTTGAGATGCACTATGATATAAACACTATTTTCTTAAAATACATTAATTGTGAAGACTAGAAATGGCTATTAAAAAGAATATATTGGAGATTAATAATTCATGTAGATTTCAGTGTGACTCAGGTACTTGAGGTTAGCAGAGATCCATTTCTTGTGTCTGCCTCTTTTCCTCTCACTACAGTCTGTAGTCAGGCTTAAGTGCCCTGCCTGGGCTTAGCAATTTGGAGTCTGTCACAGTCAGGGTAGGCTGATCCTCTAGCAGCCATGCACCACTGGTTCTGCAGGGTGGTGGTGGGGTGGCAGCCCTTCCCTCCACCTTGGGTTCTACAAAGTGGGCTTGGGACTCTGAGGGTGGTGGTGTGCTGCTGTTGGCTGCTCAGGTTCCGGGCTCCAAGGTAGGGCTCTGTTGCTGGCGGTGCACTGTTGTTTATGCACACAGCAGCCTCCCCACTTGCCCAGATTCTGCCTAGCAAGCTTCGTCAGTGTCAGAGGCAACTCTGCGTGGAAGGGGGCCTTTCTTCCTACTCTGGCTCAGAGCTACCTGCTCCTGCAAGTGAGTTTTGTGTGCTGGTAATTAAAGAGGGCATCTGTGTCTCCCCACTGCTTTTCACAGTCATATGTTATGTGGGAGCCTCTCCCTGGCTCTGGTGCTCTGGGCTGGGGGATCCCAGCGTGAAGTTGAGACCCCATGCTCCTCTTTGCAGCTGAGATACCCCTCCAGAATCTCAGCTGCCACCCATGGAGTGGGGCCAGCCCTTTTCACATCTCTGCCCTTCCTACCAGCCTTGTTGTGGCTTCTGTAAACCTTTGGTTATAAAAGTTTTGTTCAGCTAGTCTTTTGTTGGTCATTCTGGATGATTATTCTAAATATTAGTTACAATTTTAGTTTGGTCCCAGGAGGAGGTGCTTGTACCTTTCATCTCCTCCACCACCATCTTGGATCACTTCGATGGTATATATGTCCAGCCTACCATTATGCCTAGTTGCTAATTTTTTCCTTAAAGATGTATTTTTAGCTTAACATTTCCACTTTCTTCTTTGGTAGTATTTTATTTCTGTGTTGAAATTTGCCTTTTGTTCAGGCCTATTGCCCACTTTTTTCACTAGATGCTTTAGTTTATTGATAGTAGTTGTTATTTTAAAGTGATTTTATGCTAATTATAACTTTTGGGTAATCTGTGAGTTTATTGACCATTTTTTCTAGTATGTGGGTCATATTTTCCTACTTCTAAAAATGCCTTATAATTGTGTATGAAAGCCATTGTGTTTAAAAGGAGAGCAGAACCCTGGTTGGTGTGGCTCACTTGGTTGGAACATCTTACCATAAACTGAAAAATTGCAAGTGCTTAGGTTGTGGGATAGGTCCCTGGTGGTGGTGTGGATGACAGTTTCCTGGTCAGGGCATGTGCAAGAGGCAGCCAATCGATGTTTCTCTCCCACATCAGTTTTTTTTTTTTCCCTCCCTCTATGTCTCCCTCCTTCCCCCACCCCCTCTCTCTAAAAAGCAAAACTAAAAAAAGAAAAGAGCAGAGCCTTAAATAAATAATATTTTCCCTGGAAAAGGGATTTTCTCCTTTTTTTCTCAATCCATTCGCATGAGAGGGTTCATCCTGTTTCATCTCATCTTAATGTTACTGAGATTGGGTTGGGTCGGAGCTGCAGATGGCTTCAGTTCACCACTGGTTTTAAATGTTTTACAGGTGAGATCAAGATTCTCCCTACAGCAGGACTTAGGATCTGAGTCACAGGAAGACTTCTTAGATCTCTCTCTCTCTCTGCTTTACTATCAAGGCTCCAGCTCTGCGGACCTTTGGAGAATGAGTTTTGCTTTCCAGCTTGCCTGAATACTTTCAAGGTTTTAAAGATGTGCCTTAGTCTTTGTGCCCTCTAGCCTTCAGTGAGCTGCATGGTGAATTCCTTAAAGGCTCAGGTGGAAAGAATTAGCAGGTGGGTATGCCTCAAGAGAAGGACTACTCTTCCATCCTGACTCCAGCCTCCTGGGCACAGTACGCAAAACAATAGGCATGCAGGAGAGCATGTTTCTCAAGTGATCAAGAAGCAGGAGTTAAAATAGGGGAGGAAAAGATGCTATAAAGCCATATTAGTAATTCCTTGCTAATTATTACAGTATTCACACATGTTAAGAAGTAACTTTGATTCCCCAGCCAGGGCACATAATGAGGTTGCAAGCCAGGTCTCCAGCCAGTTCCGTGGCTGGAGGAAGGTGAAAGGCAACCATATATTGATGTTTCTCTCCCTCTCTGCCTCCCTCCCTTCCCCTCTCTCTATAAATAAATAAAATCTTTAAAAAATAATGTTTAAAAAAAAAAGAAAGAAGTAATTTCGGTTAATCTAGCCAGGCTCACCCCTCCAGCCCCTTTCCCTTCCCTTCAATTTCCATCCTATATTTTAATTGCGCTGGATCACGTGCAATTCCAGGCACCATTTTATTGCTCTAAAAGAAACACCTTTAACATTTCCCTTTCATCACTCCATTGATTCCTTCTTATCCTGCAAAATTCCATTTCAAGTTTATGGAAGCCTTCCTTCCAATGATTCAAAAGGACAACTTGTAAGTACTCACATGTTCACTTTTCTCAAAGCACTTGTACTTTCTTTTGATTATGTGCATACAAACATGTCTTCCACACTAAATTTTGTGCTCCATCTGGGGTGAAGCAATGCCCAATTTCATCTAGCATTCCCAGAATCTGTGAGTGCACTAGAAATGCAGCAGCTTGTGCCAAGGACTGTCAACAAATAGCACTTAAGTTCCTCATAGTGGCTCCTGCTTCCTTCAGAGTTGTCACAACCACATCACTTCCAGTGGACCCCACTTCTCAAGTGATTATTCTACCATTTATTTATTGCGTATTTACTGGTTCCAAAAACTTTCCAAATTATTTTTGCATCCTTTATGATCTGGCAATATTAGTGCTATTGCTATGCTCATCATTTGCATTTAAGGAAATTGAGGCTGAAGGTGTTTCAGTGATTTGCCAGAAAGAGCTAACATTATGGCCCACATATATTCCGGCCCATATCTATGCCCATCAAGACTCCATGCTGTTAGGACTAGACTCAGTTTTATTTTTTGTTTTTTTTTTTTGTATCTGCTCTCCTGATTTCCATTTCCCTATCCCCTTCCTCGTTCTGTATCTGACATTGCACTGAATTCAATGAGTGGTTGATCAGTGGAGCCATCTATCTGGCAGTTGACACATGGTGCCTCGGAGCTCTGGATTTCCCTATTTCTGCTTCTGTATCATTCAGCACTTCTGTTTTCCTCTGAGGTCACCCTTAAAGGTCCACGTGTCATGTTTCTCATTTCTGCCTTGTCGAGGAAATCTTACCAGTGCATCTATCAAAGTAATCATCACAAGCCTGATGTAAGAGTATGGTTCCTCTCACATTTTTCATTACGAGATAATTTATTAATATCCTTCCTGAGCAGCACTAGATTTATCTTGATAAAACTGCTATCAGCTGCGACACAGGCAACGCCACTGGGATGCACCAGGAAGAGCTGTGCGCTCACCTTCTTCACCCCTTAATGCCTGGGGAAGCCCAACCCAGAGTCAGCCCGGGGGGTTGCTGAGACCCAAAACGTTTTATCATTTTGATAAAGTTGACCTGGGGCAGCCTCTAAGGGATTGCTACCTGTCTTGCCTTTCTTCCAGGCTCGTGGTAAACACAGGATTGCCTATGTATGGGAAAGGCAGGTATCGAGGAGTGGATAAATTACCTTCCAAGTGTTCACAATTTATCTCATTTTCCTTTGAGCATCAGCAGTGAACAACTTCACCGCTCAGCTCAAGCAGGCTTTGGGGGCAGCTCTGCATCTGCAATTGATGAGGGACCTTCAGGTTAGTTCTGCGGCAGGTTCAGGTGTGGATCCTTTAGGTAGTACACTGCATGGCCTTTACCATCCTCGCCTTCTTTTCCTTTTTATGTGTCTCTCCAGGAAGATAGCAGAGAGGAGAGGCAGCCCACTCCCTCCTTGCTGATAATTACAAAAATGGGGTCTTCTGGGCAACACAGCTGCCTTCACAGGCTTCTGTTAGACATTGGTGCAGCAGTGTAGGGGAGGTGGTAGCAGTAGCTCTGGAGCTTTTAATTTGCTACAATTCAGGGGAACTATTATAAATTGGGTTTCATGGTTCATTTGTTCAGCATCATACCCCTCAAGCTTTAAAATAAGTAAACAAATAAAAACATCTATTCACACTCAAAGGGAAAAGTGAGGTCTGTTATTGCATTGTATGGATGCTTCTATGGGCAAACCAATAGTGCATTTGCATTTCTGGTAGAAGAGCTGACTGGTTTAGCAAATTGAGAATAAATGTAAAGACCCATGACTCATTGACCTACATGGACATGTAGGTAATACACGTACCTAATGCATTACCTACATGTGTGTGCACAACAAATGACTTTTGTAATTTGGTTTGTGGCATTGTTTAGAATGGCAAATTATTTGTTGTCACAGAAGGGGAAAACTGGTAAAAGAGATGATGATGCATTCTTGAAGTGGAATATTACATAGCCAGGCAACAGAGAATACAAGCACATATGTTTTGAGACAGAACAAGATATTTTCAGTGATGAAATGCAAAATAAAAGTCTCTTTTGTAGAATGCTCCTCTGTCTACCATTGGTTGGTGCATGAAGGACAAAAGGAAACTAGCCCCAGTTATTTCTTATGAGATGGAGATGTGGTCATTTGAGGCGGTGGAGGAAGATATGTTTATTATCATGTTTTTTCATCCTGTTTAAATTTTCCCTAATAATGTGTGATATTTTCAATGAAAAGTTAAAGCTTTTCATATGCCTTTTTTTTCTTCTATGTGTTTCTATGAATATTTCTGAAGCTTTTAATGCTTTTTTTTTTGTTTCTTTCTTTAAAGAAACTTGAGCCATGCCATCTGGTTCTCCCCACTCCCCACTCCCTAAATAATAGTATCCACAGTGTGCAAGAGGCCTGAACTGACTGCACCGAGGAAACAGTCCTCACCACTAATTGGTATCTCTCTAATTGCCAATGCCAATTTTCATGCCAATTATTTCCTTAATGGTTTGGGAAGGAGGAAGAAAAGAGTCCATTATTTTCTAATTGCAGAAACTGGGTCTTGGTAAAGTGACTTGTTCAAGAGCATGCATCCCATAGCGGGTGGAGCTACAAGTCAAATCCAAATTTGACTGAGTCCATCAAGCATAGCCTTTCCCCTTTGTCACACTTGGGAAAATCATTTCTCCTGGGCTCTTTCAGAGGTGGGGCTGGCTATGAGCTGCTACCCAATTTATTCATGACACCCTCCTTCTCCCTGCTGTTGAACTGGGGACCTTCCTAATGCTGTTTAGTTGCTGGTGAGGTCATGTCTGTGAGCCTGTGACTCCAGGTGTCTTTGGGGGAAAACTGGCTTTTGCAATTGCTAATTTCAAAGCAGGGGATGGATCTGGCCTCCCAGACAGATGGCCAATTGCACTAGAGCTCTCAGAGTGCACATATGTCAACAGTGACAGGAAGCTTCAGCTGTGATCAGAGCTGGGACAGCTGTCCAAATGTAGGGCTATTTGTCACTGTGGTTGATTCCATAAAATCAACTACATGAGGGTCAAATGGGGGATGCAGTCTCAGCTCTCTGTGATTTGGCAATACTGGGAGAACCCAGCACACACCTAGTTCAGTAAGTACTGAGACTGTGGATACTGTACAAATTCAAAATCCACAGGGAGTTGCTTTCTTTGATATACCAGCCACACCCAGTGACCTGGTGATTGCTTAAAAAATAGACCACTACTACTACTACTACTAAACTTAACAAAATACTGGTTTCCTTTTTTCTTTTCTTTTGTTTCTTTTTCTTCCTTCCTTCCTCCTTTTCCTTCCTTCTTTATTGTTTCACTTTGCCTTCTAATGCAGATTTCTTCAAGATCCAGGAGAGAAGTCCTAGAATAATGAAAGAAAATGCAAATCCTGGCTCCATTGTTTCTTAGCTGGGTGACCTGGGGAAGTTGCTGACCAGGTCTAAATTTCACTCTTCACTCTGAACCTTGTGAGAGTTGAAGAAGGTGTTGTATGCCAGATAGCACCAGGTTGCCTCATACAGAACAGGTGATCCAGCCTGCATAATGCCATTCCTAGAGTTACCCTTGTGACCAGAAGCAGAGTTTTCATAATTTCTACTGCAGTGGTTCTCAACCAGGGAACATTTGGCAATGTCTGGAGAGATTCTAGATTGCCATTAGTGGGGGTGGGGAGCTCCTAGTGAATTGGAGGCTAAAGGAATACTGATTTTAGATATATAAGGGTCCAGAATCAGTCATTAATACTCCCATGATGTACAGGGTATTTGGACTCTAGAATGAAGTCAGGGAGCTCAAATCTGGACTCTGCTATTTATATCATAAAGTAAAGAATCTCAGCTGGGGGAATTGTGTCCTCCAGGGCACAATCTGGCAATGTCTGATCATCACAACTGGGCAGGGGATATAATTGGCATCTAGTTGGTACAGAGAAGTGATGCTACTAAGTATCCCACAGTGCACAGGACACCTCCCCTCCTACACACAGAGAGAATTATCCAGCTTCAAATATCAGTAGTGCTGAGGCTGAGAAATCCAGGCCCACCACACACTATTCATTTTAAAATCACCATATTCACATTTTCCACTCTCAGTTTTATAAACATCAAGGACTCTTATAGAGATAGTTTGTTGGAGAGATGTTCCACTGACTCTGTTTATTAAACCCTTATGGAAAATCCCAGTCTATAGATTGCTGTGGGAGGTGGGAGGGTTGAATGGAGGGAGATGAGATTCTCAGATTGTTGAAATTTCCATACTTGTGCTAAGCTGCATCTTTAAAACCATGATTAGCTTTAAGGAAAACATAAACAGCAAATATGTGGAGTTCGGATGATTCCTTGAAAAGAGGGAAAGTGAAAGGACCTAAGCTAAGATGCCCAGGATCCCATGCAGGAAGAGCCTGTAACAGTGCAGCAAGGCTGGTTGGGAACCAGAGAACTGGGGGTCCTGATGTTCTTTATGATTAACTCCCCAGTGCTAATATGTATACTCTGCTGGAGACCACTGGGAGCAAGCAACATATTCTGCAAAGAGATAGGCCTATTTTTCGAGTAGGAGATGATGAGGCTCAGTTTGCAGTTGCTCATTTATTTAATGTGATGGTCTCCCAGGGGCACTGCCCCAACAGGATCAGCCTCTACCCATGGGAGAAAGAACCCAGAACAAAGTAAGTCCATCTCAATTTGGCGCCTCCAAATGAACTTTATAAGGACTTTATAAAGGACTTTGAAAGGACCTTATAGTTCAGTCTAAATACCTAATGAGGTTCCCTCATTGCTAGGAGGGCAGTGGAGGAGCCAGAGACTTAACACTGTCAACGTGAGAGTTTTCTAAGCCCTTCTGTGTCTCTCAGCCATTTGGTTCTCCCTGCAATGGGCAGTAAAGGCCCATTGGACTTCATAGGCAAAAGACTTCCACCTCCGTTGCAAGGTTCAATCTTTGACTAACCTTGCTGAACCCCTTCTATCATCATTATTGGTCTCTTTCATAGCCCCCACTGGAGCTTAAGACTCATCGTAAGAATCAGCCTGGTCAAAGGGTTCCTAAAGGGGGCCATTGGAATTTTATGGAAACTTTTCCATCTGCTAAACAACCTTGAAAATAGTTTAGTTATTGACCACTGACTCATTGCTCCACCTCCCCAGGGTGGGAGTTTATATTCTCTGACATCAACTCTCTAGTGAGCATGTAGCACCTTTTTTGGCATAAAATGTTCATTTAATGATAAAAGAATTTGATTTGGAGTTTCTCATTAACTTTCTTATTTCATTGCCTCTTAATATATTCAAGTTTAGAGCATAGACCCCCAATTCTACCTGCCATGTGCCTGCCACTCTCCTGTCTTAAATGCACACAAAGATGACATCCATATTTGTTCTCCTTCAAAGCTTGAGTAATACACATATGGCTCCAACATTAAGCTCTCAAATACCCCATTATTTATTAAGCTCCTCTTGATGACTCTGTGCATGATTATGGTTAAAAGATACTATGCTTTCAAAATAGATTGATAACATTTTAGATTTAAAGAACTTTCCAGAATTTATGTTAATCTGTAGGTGATGCTGGAGGAAAAATTATAATTATAAATCTTCATCCTCCTAGAGGTCAAAATTAGTGAACCATAAATTCACCATTTCCAACCATTAGTGTGAGAATACTGAAAGATCTGTGTTTCTGAACAGTGGTAGCAAGCAATCAAAAAAGTAGTTAATGTAAGCAGGACAAGGAGCATGTGGTGTTCAACAAGATTGTGCTGGCATGAAATAGTGATGTGAACAGAGGTAAATATCCAAAATGTGGAAAAATATCTGGAATAGTAGGCACATGACTATGTTTCACATGAATAATACTTACGCTCTTGCAACATCTCCATGAATGGCTGACTATCTTATGCCCCTTTTACAGATGCAAAAGTGAATCTCATACAGTTTCATATGAGTTTGTTTCTTTCAGATGCTGAGTGTGGAGTTTGATTTTTTACTTTTACATGCCAGGAAGTTGACTTGAATTCAACCATTAGTTGAGTAAGGTTCCAGCTTGTTGAGACTAATTTGAGTGTGGTGATTTTCCTCTCAAGGCTCTGTTGATGGTGATGTTAATTCAGGGAGCACCAAGAGCCCAGAGTAAATAGGCCCTGCAAACAACAGGTCTAGATTTGAGTCCTGGCTCTTCCCTTTTCAATGTGACTTCCCTACTGTACACACAAGAAGTATAGTGTTGAGCTTCTTTGGAGTTATACATAGAATTAAATGCACTAATATTTTAAATATATAGATGCTCAATAAATATTGGACTCTTCTTTTCATGGCTTAGTAACAAGTATTCCTTGCCTCATATAGTAAACTGTCTCATTCATGACCTTCTCTCTCTTTTTTTTTTTTTAATATTTTATTTATTATTTTTAGAAAGAGGGGAAAGGAGAGAGGCAGAGAGGGAGAGAGAGATCAGTGTATGGTTGTCTTTCACCTGCTTCCAGCTATGGACCTAGCTGGAGACCTGGCTTGCAAATTGGTTACGTGCTCTGGCTGGGAATTGAACCAATGACCTTTGGGTTTGCAGGCCAGAGCCTTATCCACTGTGCCACCAGCCTGGCTCATCACCTTCTTAACTCCCACAGACATTTATCTATCCTATCTTATAAAACCTACTTTGCTTTATGCATAGAAGTTAGACCTAGTGCCATGCACATAGTAGGAATTCATCACTGAATGTGATAGTCACAGTTATTTAACTAAATAAACAGAACCAATAGAACCAGAGACAAAGAGAGATTTATTATGAGAAATTGGATTCCATGATGATGGAGGCTGACAAGTATCAAGACATGCAGGGTGAATTATCAACCTGGAGACCAAGAAAGCCATTGGTATAAGTACACACAAGAGTTGGCAGGCTCAAGGCCCAGGAAGAGTTGATGCTTTAGTTTGAACCTGAAAGCTGGAAAAGACCAATGCCCCACTCAGCACTCAGGAAGAGGAATTCCCTTTTACTTATAGGAAGGTCAGCCCTTTTGTTCTAGTCAGGCCCTCAACTAATTGGCTGAGCCCATCCAGGTTAGGGAGAACAATCAGCTTCAATCAGTTTGCTGATTGAAATGTTTTCGGTTTCGTTTTTCATGATTTAATCTTTACTGTATTTTTTTCCATTACCATTTAGTCCCCATATACCCCTATCTCTCCAGCAATCACCACAGTATTATCCATGTCCATGAGTCCTTTCTCTTCAAATCCTCCACTCCCTAACACACCCCCCCCCTTCCTCGTTAGCTGTCATTCCATTCTCTACCTATGAGATGCCTCTATTTTTCCTTGTTTAGTTCCGTTTGTTCATTAGATTCCACGTATGAGTTTTTCTGACTGGCTTATTTCACTTAGCA
This sequence comes from Noctilio leporinus, assembly GCA_004026585.1. Classification (NCBI taxonomy): domain Eukaryota; kingdom Metazoa; phylum Chordata; class Mammalia; order Chiroptera; family Noctilionidae; genus Noctilio; species Noctilio leporinus. The sequence goes on along the minus strand of PVIW01005828.1, from coordinate 80,171 downwards.
CAATGTTCTCCAGGTCCATCCATTCTATCGCAAAGAGTACAATATTCTTATTTTTTTATGGCTGAGTAGTATTCCATTGTGTAAATATCCCCTAGTTGTTTTATCCACTCACATCTTGGTGATTGTAAATAATGCTGAAATGAATATAGGCGTGCTTATGTTTTTTCAAATTTGTGTTTTGGGTTCCTTCAGATGTAAGGCAAGTTCATTTTTAATTTTTGAGGTATCTCCATACTGCTTTCCACAATGGCTACACTAATCTGCATTCCCACCAACAGTGTAAAAGGGTTCCCCTTCTTCCACATCCCCACCAGAACTTGCTGCTTATTGATTTATTGATGATAGCTATTTTCACAGTTCTGAGTTGCTACCTCATTTTGAGTTTAACCTGCATTTTTCTGATCAATGACATTGAACATCTTTTCATATGCCTATTGGCCATCTGTATGTCCTCTGGAGAAGTGTCTGTTGAAGTCTTTTGCCCATTTTTTGATGGGGTTAGTTTTTTTTTTCTTTTTTTGTGTGTTGAGTTTTATAAGTTCTTTATAAATTTTGAATATTAATCCTTTATCAGATGTATCAACAAATCTGTTCTCCCATTCAGTGGGTTGTCTTTTTATTTTGTTGATATTTTCCTTTGCTGTGCAAAAGTTTTTAGTTTGATGTAGTCCTGTTTGTTTATTTTTTTCTTTTGTTTCTCTTGCCTGGGGAGTTATAATATATGTTAAAATATTGCTACCAGCAATGTGCAAGATTTTGCTACATACATGTTCTTCTATGATATTTCTGGTTTTGGGTCTAACATTAAAGTCTTTAATCCATTTTGAATTTATTCATGTGTGTGATGTAAGAAGGTGGTCTAGTTTCACTTTTCTGTGCATATCTGTCCAACTTTTCGAACACCATTTATTGAATAAAATATCTTTAGCCAATTGTGTGTGCTTGCTTCTTCTGTCAAATATTAATTGGCTATAAAGGTGTGGGTTAATTCCTGGGTTTTCTCTTCTGTTACATTAATCTATGTGTCTGCTTTTATGCCAGTACCATACTGTTTTGATTACTATGGCCTTATAGTGTAGTTTAATATTAGGTAGTGTGATTCCCCCAATTTTGTTCATCTTTCTCAGGATTGCTGTTGTTGTGCAGTGCCTTTTGTGGTTTCATATACATTTTTGAAATATTTGTTCTAATTCTGTGTAATACATCATTGGAATCTTGATAGGATTTATGTTGAATCTTGAGATTGCTTTAGGTAGCCTGGATATTTTTATGATGTTAATTCTTCCTAACCATGACCATGGTATGCACTTCCACTTATTTATGTCTTCTTCAATTTCTTTCTTCAGTGTTTTATAATTTTCTGAGTCTTTTACATCCTTGGTTGGGTTTATTCCTATGTATTTTATTCTTTTTGAAATGGCTGTAAATGGTATTGTTTTCTTAATTTCCCTTTCTATTAGTTCATTAATTGGTATATAAAAATGCAGCTGATTTCTGGATATTAATTTTGTATCCTACTGCTGTGCTGAATTCACATATCAGTTCTGGTTGTTTCTGGTGGAATATTTGGGGCTCTCTATGTACAGTATCATGTCATCCGCAAATAAAGGCAGTTTTACTTTTTCTTTTACAATTTAGATGCCTTTTATTTCTTCTTTCTTTCCGATTACTATGGCTAGGACTTCCAGTACTATGTTGAACAATGCAGGCATCCCTGTATCGTTCCAGATCTTATAGGGGAATGCTTATAATTTGAGTGTGATGCTGGCAGTGGCACTCTCATACATGGCCTTTATTATGTTTAGGTATGCCCCCTCTCTCTAATCCCACCTATCTGAGATTTTTTACAATCATAAATGGGTCCTGGGTTTTAGCAAGTGCTTTTATTCATCTATTGATATGATCATGTAGTTTTTATTCTTTCTTTTTTTTTTAATGTAGTATATTGCACTTATTGATTTGCAAATGTTGTATCAACCTTGCATTCCTGAAATAAATCCCATTTGATGATGATGTATGACCTTTTTATGCTAATATTTAGTTCAGAATTTTTAGTTATTTTCATCAGGGATATAGGTCTATAATTTCTTTTTGTAGTGTATTTATCTGGTTCTGGAATTTGGATAATGCTGGCCTCATATAATGAGCTAGGGAACCTTCCCTCCTCTTGAATTTTATGGAATAGTTTAAGAAGGAAAAGTGCTTTTTATTCTTGGAATGTTTGCTAAAATTTGCCTGTGAAGTCTTTTGGTCTAAGGCCTTTGTTTGTTGGGAGTTTTTTGATTATTGCTTCAATTTTACTAGGTGTAATATGTCTACTTAGATTCTCTGAATCATCCTGATTTAGTTTTGGAAGATACTATGTTCCTAAATTTTTAATTATTTCAACCAGGTTGTCCAGTATGTTGTGACACAGTTGTTGATAATATTTTCTTGTAATTCATTGTATTTCTTTAGTGCCAGTAGTTATTTCTCTTATTTCACTTCCCATTTTATTTATTTGGGTCTATTGTCATTTTTTCTTGATGACTCTGGTTAAAGGCTTGTCAATCTTATTTACCTTTTCAAAGAACCAGCTCTTGGGTTCATTGATCCTTTGTATTTTTTTAAGACTCTATTTTGTTTATTACTGCTCTAATTTTTAAATTTCCTTCCTTCTTCCCACTTTGGGATTTGTTTGTTGTTCTTTTTCAAATTCTTCTAAGTGTACAGTTAGATTGTTTATTTAGGATTTTTTGTTTGTTTGTTTTGTTTTGTTTGAGATCTGCCTGTAATGCTATGAATTTCCCTCTTAGGATCACTTTCCCTGTGTCCTACAGATTTTGGATTGTTGCATCCTCATTTTTATTTGTTCCAATGTATCTTTTGATTTCTTCCTTAATCTCATTGTTAACCCATTCATTGCTTCCATGTCTTTGCATGTTTTTCAATGTCCTTGTGATTGATTTCTAGTTTTATCACATTGTGGTCAGAGAAGATGCTTGATATGGTTTTAATCTCCTTAAATTTATTGAGACTTGTTTTGTATCCTAACATGCAGTCTATCCTAGAAAACATTGCATGTGCACTTGAAAAGTATGTATATTCTGCTGCTTTGGGATGAAATGCTCTGAAGATATCAATTAAATTTATTTGATATAGTGTATTATTTAAAACCACTGTCTCCTTGATGATTTTTCTATCAATTTATGTCAATGGTGTGTTAAAATCCCCAACTATGACTGCATTTCTATTGATCTCTCCTTGTTTGTCTATCAAGATTTGCTTTATATATTTAGGAGCTCCTATGTTAGGTGCATAAATGTTTACTAGTGTTATATCCTCTTTTTGGATTATTGCTTTTGTCATGTAGTATCATTTTTATCTTTTTCTGTAATCTTAATTTTAAAGTCTATTTTTTCAGATATTAAGTAACCCTGCCCCAGCTTTTTTTCTTCCCATTTGCATGAAATATCTTTTCCATGCCTTTACTTTTAGTTTGTGTGTATTTTCCAATCTGAGATATGTCTTTTGGAGGCAGCGTATATATGGTTCTTACTTCCTTATCTATTCAGCTACCCATGTCTTTTGGTTGGAGCATTTAAGGCAGTTACATTTAAAGTGATTTTGAGAGATACATATATACTGCCATTTTATTGTTAGACTATTTTCCTTTTTTTCTCCTTTCTCTCCCTCTCCCCCACCTCCTCCTCTCCCTCCTCCCCCTCCTCCTCCTCCTCTCCCTCCCCATCTCCACTGTCCACTGAAGGCCTATTCACTGTATTCATGTATCTGGTTCTCTTTTGCTTGCATGTTTTTTTTTGTTCATTAGTGTCCTATAGTAGGTGAGATCATATGGTATTTGTCTTTCACTGACTGGCTTATTTCACTAAGCATAATACTTTCCAGTTCCATCCAGGTTGTTGCAAAGGATAGGAATTCCTTCTTTCTTTCTACTGTGTAGTATTCCATTGTGTAAATGTAACAAACTTTTTTGATTCAATCATCCACTGATGGGCACTTAGGCTGTTCCCAGCACTTGGCTAATGTAAACAGTGCTGCAATGAACATAGGGGTGCATAGGTTCTTATGGATTGGTGTTTTAGGGTTCTTCAGGTATAGTCCTAGTAGTGGAATTGCTGGATTAAAAGGCAGTTCCATTTTTACTTTTTTAAGGAAACTCCATACTGTTTTCCACAGGGGCTGCACCAGCCTGCATTCCCACCAACAGTTCACCAGGGTTCCCTTTTCCCCATATCCTCGCCAACACTTGTTGTTAGTTGATTTATTGATGATTGCCATTCTGACAGGTGTGAGGTGGTATTTATTGTGGTTTTAATTTGCATCTCTCTGATGGCTAGTGATGTTGAGCATTCTTTCATATGCCTTTGGGTCCTTTGTATGTCTTCTTCAGTGAGTTGTTTGTTCAGGTCCTTTGCCCATTTTTTAATTGGGCTGTGTCCCTGGTATTGAGTCATATTAGTTCTTTATATATTTTGGATATCAAACCTTTGTCTGAGGTATCATTGGTGAATATGTTTTTCATTACAGTGGGTTCCCTTTGAATTTTGCTAGTGTTTTCTTTAGCTGAACAGAAAATTTTCAATTTGATATAGTCCCATTAATTTATTTGTTCTTTGATTTCCTTTGCCCTTGGAGAAATATCAGTAAACATACTTCTACATAGGATATCTAAAATTTTACTGCCTATATTTTTCTCCAGGACCTTTGTGGTGGCACTGCTTATGTTTAAGTCCTTTATCCATTTTGAGTTCATTCTGGTGTATGGTGTAAGTTAGTGGTCTAGTTTTATTTTTTCACATGTTGCTGTCCAGTTCTCCCAACACCACTTGTTGAAGAGACTGTTTTTCCTCCATTTTATATTCCTTCCCCCTTTGTTGAACATTAATTGACCATAGATAGAGTCCTGGGTTTATTTTGGGGCTCTCTATTCTGTTCCATTCTTATGCCAGTATCAGACTGTTTTGATGACAGTAGCCTTGTAGTATAGTGTGATGTCCAGCATTGTGATTCCTCCTACCTTGTTCTTCTTTCTCAAGATTGCTGAGGCCATTTGCGGGCATTTTTGGCTCCATATAAATTTTTGAAGTATTTTTTCTGTATCTGTGAAATGTGTCATTGGTATTTGAATTGGGATTGCATTGAATCTATAGATTGTTTTGGGAAGTATGGACATTTTAATGATGCTAATTCTTCCCATCCATGAACATGGTATATGTTTTCGTTCTCTCCCTTAATTTCTTTCTTCAGTGTTCTGTAGTTTTCTGAGTACAGGTCTTTTACATCCCTGGTTAAGTTTATTCCTAAGTACTTTATTTTTCTTGTTGCTATGGTAAATAGGATTTGTTTCCTAGGTTCTATCTCTGATGTTTCATTATTGGTATACAAAAATGCTTTTGATGTCTGAATATTGATTTTATATTCAGCTATTTTGCTAAATTTGCTTATTAGGTCAAGTATGTTTTTGGTGGAGGCTATCTGATTTTGTATATACACTATCATTTCATCTGCAAAGAATGACAGTTTGACTTCCTCCTCTCTAATTTGGATACCTTTGATTCCTTTCACTTCTCTGATAATTGTGGCTAGAACTTCCAAAACGGTTGAACAGAAGTGGAGAAAGTGGACAGCCTTGTCTTATTCCTAATCTTAGCGGGGAAGCTTTTAGTTTTTGTCTGTTGAGCATGATGTTGACTTCAGTTTTCTTATATATGGCCTTTGTGATGTTGAGGTAGGCTCCCTCTATTCCCATTTTGCTGAGTGTTTTTATCATAAATGGTTGCTATACTTTACCAAATGCTTTTTCAGCATCTATTGATATGATCATATAGCTTTTGTCTTTCATTTTGTTGAGGTGGTGTATTACATTTATTGATTTGCAAATGTTGTACCCTCCAGGCATCCCTGAGATGAAACCCACTTGATCATGTTATATGATCTTTTTAATGTATTGCTGGATACAGTTGGCAAATATTTTGTTGAGAATCTTAGCATCTATGTTCATCAGAGATATAGGCCTGTAGTTTTCCTTTTTAGTTGTCCTGACCTGGTTTTGGGGTTAGAATAATATTGGCCTCATAGAAAGAGTTTGGGAGTCTTCCCTCTTCTTGGATTTTTTGGAATAGGTTGAGAAGGATAGGAGCTAGTTCTTCTTTAAATGTTTGGTAGAATTCACCTGTGTAGCCATCTGGTCCAGAGCTCTTTTGCTATGAGAGATTTTTGATTACTTGTCCAATTTCACTAGTTGTTATTGGCATATTCAGGATTTCTGCTTCTTCTGGATTCAGTTTTGCAAGTTATACATTTCCAGAAATGTGTCCATTTCACCCAGGTTGTTATATTTCTTGTCACATAGTTCTTTGTAGTAATTTCTTACAATCTTTTGTATTTCTGAAGTATCAGTTGTGATTTCTCCTCTGTCATTTCTGATTCTATTTATTTGGGTCCTCTCTCACTTTTTCTTGATAAGTCTAGTTAAAGGCTTGTCAATTTTGTTCATTTTTTAAAAGAACCAGCTCTTGGACTTATTATTATTTTAAAATTTTATTGTTGTTGTTTTTAAATTTTATTATTGTTGTTCTTGGACTTATTGATTCTTTAAATTGTAGTTTTAGTCTCTAAGTTATTTAATTTTGCTCTGATCTTGATAATTTCCTTCCTTCTACTTGCTCTGAGGTTTGTTTGTTGTTGCTCCTCTAGTTCTTGCAGCTTTATGGTTAGGTTGTTTGTATAAGCTTCTTCTGACCTGTATTGCTATGAATTTCCCTCTGAGGACTGCCTTTCTATGTCCCATAGGATTTGGGCTGTTGTGTATTCATTGCCATTTGTTTCCAGAAACTTTTTTATTTCATCTTTGATTTCATTGTGTATCCATTCCTTACTTAAAAGCATGTTATTCAGTCTCCATGTGTTAGAGTGTTTTTGGTTTATTTCCCTTGAGGTTGGTTTCTAGTTTCAAACCATTGTGATCTGAGAAGATGCTTGGTATGATTTCAATTTTCCTGTGTTGGTAGAGGCTTGTCTTGTGACCTACCATGTGGTCTAGCTTAGAGATTGTTCCATGTGAATTTGAAAAGAATGTGTATTTCGCTTCTTTGGGGTGAAAGGTTCTGTATATATCAGTTAGGTCCATTTCCTTTAGAGTGTTGTTCAATGCCACTATATCCTCAGTGTTTTTTGTTTGTCCATTGTTGATAATGGGGTATTAAAATCCTCTAGTATTAGTGCATTGCAGTCTATATCCTTCTTGAAGTCCTCCAAAGTTTTCCTTTTATGTTTGGGAGCTCCTATGTTGTGTGCATATGTATTTATCAGAGTTATTTCATCTTGATGGATTTTTTCCTTAAGTATTATGAAATGTCCTTCTTTGTCTCTTTTTATGGCCTTCATCATAAAATCTGTTTTGTCTGAAATAAGTATTACTACTCCAGCCTTTTTTTCATATCCATTTTTTTTTTTCCATCCCTTCACTTTCAATTTGTGTTGATACTTTATTCTGAGGTGGGTCCCTTGAAGACAGCATATATGTGGGTCATGTTTTCTTATCCATTCAGCTATCCTATGTCTTTTGATTAGCACATTTAATACACTTACATTTAAGGTTATTATAGATTGTTTATTATAGATTATTTATTGCCATTTTCCCACTTTGTATCTGTGTTCCTCTCTGTCTCTTTCTGTTTCTTCTTCTTCTTCTTCTTTTTTTAAAGCAGACCCTTTAGCATTTCTTGCAATGCTAGGTTTATAGCGATATATTCTTTTAGTCTTCTTTTGTCTGGGAAACTCCTTAGTTCTCCTTTCATTTTGAATGAGAGCCTTGCCGGGTAGAGTATTCTTGGTTGCAGGCCTTTGTTTCCCAATACTTGGAATATTTTTTGCCATTCCTTTCTGGTTTTTATTATTTTTGTTGAATAAGCATTTGATAACCTAATCAGAGCCCCTTATATGTTGTTTCCTGTTTCTCTCTTGATGCTTTTGGGATTCTCTCTTTGTCTTTGAAATCTGCCATTTTAATGATTATGTGTCTTGGATTCATCTTTATTGGGACCCTCAGTGCTTCCTGAACTTGAGTAACATTTTCACTCATCATGTTAGGAAAGTTTTCTATCATTACTTTTTGAACAGGTTTTCCACTCCTTGTTTCTCTTCTCTTTCTTGTTTCCCTATGGTATGGATATTAATGCATTTCATGTTGTCCTGCAGCTCTCTTAAAACCTCTTTATTCTTGTTCAGCCTTTTTTCATTCTCTTGCACTGTCTTGGAATATTTTTCTACGTTGACCTCCAGCTCACTGATCCAATCCTCTGCTTCCTCTAGTCTGATGTTGATTCCTTCTACTGTATTATTCAATTCAGAAATTGTATTCTTCATTCCTCCTGGCTCTTACTGATAGTTTCTATGTCCTTTTTAATGCTGGTGTAGTTCTCAGTAAGTTCCTTGTAGATTCCCTGAAGTTCTTCATAGTTTCCCTGGAGTTGTTTATAGTTCTCTTTGAGCTGGCTGAGCTCATTAAGTTTCTCTATCATCACTATTTTGAATTCCATATCTGATAGTTTGGTTGCCTCTGTTTCATTTAGTGATCTTTCTGGGGATTCCTCCTTTCCTTTTTAGGCTTTGTTATAATCCAATCAGATTGTGATCAGCTGCCAGCCTAAGGAACTGTTAGGCTGGAAGGATTGATTTAGTTGTAATCCTACTAGTCTGTGATCCACCACCAGGCTCAGATGCAGCATGGAGGTACAGTTGTAAATAAATAAATCAGCTACCAAACTCAGGCCCTGCTGGATTAGACAGAGAGGTTCAATTGTAATCCAATGGATCAGCCACCAGCTCAGGTGCAACCTGGTGGGACAGATTCAAATGTAAATCAATGAATCTGTGATTAGCTTCTAAGCTCAGGTGCCACTAGGCTAGGCAGCAAGTTCTAATTGTAATCCAATGAATCTGTGATTAGCCACCAGGTTCAGGTGGTGCTGGGCTCAACTGCAAGATTCTATTGTAATCCAATTAATCTGTAATCAGCCACTAGGCTGAGGGGCCACTGGGCTAGACTAAGAGATTCAATTGTAATCCAATGAGTTTGTGACCAGCCACCAGACCCAGGGTCCACTGGTCGGGACAAACCAACTCAGTTTTGAACCAGTGAATCCACAATCAGCCACCAGGCTCACTTGCCACTGTGTGTGACTGTCTGATCCAGCTGTAAGTCAGATAGTTTGTAATCAGCTGCCAGTCCCAGGTGCTGCTGGGCAAGAATGACTGACTCAGCTTCCAATCAATAAATCCACAATCAGCCACCAGCCTCACACACCACTGTGTGGGGCTGTAAGTCAGGGAGTTTGTAGTCAGACACCAGGCCCAGGCTCTGATGAGCGAGGACTGACTCAGTTGCAAAGCAATGAATCTGGGCTCAGCCACCAGGCTTACACGCCATTGTGTGGGGTGATTGACTGACCCAGCTGTAAGTCAGAGGGTTTGTGATCAACTGCCAGGCCCATGTACTGCTGAGCAAGAGATACCTCTTCAGATGTCAACTATTGTATCTATGCTTAGACAGGACAGGGCAGGAGAGGTTTATTTAGATGTAAATCAAAGAATTATGATCAGGCCCCAGGCTCAGGCACTGCTGGGCAGGGCTGATTGCTTCCTGTGGGTGGGGCTATGAGGACCCCTCATAGGGAAGCCACTTGGGACAGCTCAGTCCACCTGAGGTGTGGGTGATGAGTTAGCACTGGGACCCCCACAGCCCACCTCTCTCCTCCAAGCCATTACTGCAAACTCTCCCCAGGTGTCTCCAGTCCTCTCTGAACTGGAGTGTGCCAGTGTATTTTCATTGTGGGCACCCTAGTAGTTCTCTGTCTCTAGCACTCTCTTAGGCCAGCAAACTCCATGGCTTTCTGCCCTTCTCAGCTGGATGCTGCTATACTCTCCCTTGTGTTTCTGTAGGCTGGGACAACCAGCTAGGGGACCAGAACCCACCCTTCTCATGTGGAGCCTCTGTGTCCATTCCTTCAGCTGCTGCCTCTGGTGGGGGCCCAGTCAGCTCTCTTACATTTCCATGATTCCTACCAGTCATGTTGTGATGAAGTGTCCTCTTTGTTCTGTACATGGTTATATGACTTCTTTCCAACTGGTGTTTTGTTGGTAATTCCAGCTGACTTTTTCTTCAAAAGAGTAATTCCAAATGCGACCTGAGAGGAGATTGGTGTAACTCCACTTACTCTTCCACCATCTTGCCAGAACCTTTTTTTTCCTATCTAGTCTCTCATATAATTGATTTGATCCTCTGCTTCACTTAACTGTTTATTCTTTCTTGTGTATTATTTATTTTGATATTGGATTTTTTATTTCTGACTGGTCCTTTTAAAAATGGTTTCTATGTCTTTTTTCCAAGCTCTTGACTATCCTTATGATAATTTCTTTTTCTGATAAATTGCTTGTCTCCATTTCTTCTAATTCTTCTTCTGGAGAATTTTCCTGTTGTTACATTTGGGTTCTTTTTCTCTTTTTGTCATCCTATTTTGATTGCTTATTTATATTTGTTTCTATACTATATTAGGTAGATTGGAAGACTCTTGTGCAGCCCCTCATCAGACAATGCTTATGACTGACCCTGGCAACCTCTTTGAAGCTATCAGCAATCCACAGTGTATGGTTCCCTCTACTAAGCCTGCTTTTGAGCCAAAATAACAAGATTGAACACCAATTCTGGCCTTTTATAAACCTTAGGCCTATAGGAGTGTCAGCTGAAGTCTTAGAGCTGCTTGAGATTTGCATTAGTTGTTAAGCCTAGTAAGTTATGTAGCTTCAAGTTGTAAACAGCAGCAGGCTTAAGAATTATAGGGTTGGGTGGAGTAATTTCTGTGGGCAAGGTTATAGGTTTTCCTAAGGCTGGTGCCACTTGGAGAGGAGTGCTCTGCCTGAGAAATATAGTCTCTGCAATATGGGGAATGACTCAGCACAGGGATCCTGGTGGCTGTTCTTTCAGTTGTCTCCCCAGAGTCACCAGCTCCAGATTCTCCTCATGTATCTCAAGTCCACTCTGCCCTCCCTCTGCCAAGGTAGTTTTGTGAGTTGGCTTTTTCAGAGGCTCTTGGAGTCTCCAGTTGTCTCTTTCTGGTAGACAGATATTCCACTGCTTTTCACAGCAGGGTATTATCTGAGTTCCTTTCTTGGCTCTGGTATTGTAAACTGGGGAGCCCAGTTTGGTATTTAGATCTCTCACCTCTCAGTGGATCCCTCTGGTCACTAAAATATCCCTTCAGAACTTCAGCTGCCACCCATGGAATCCCAACCAGCCCTCTTGCACCTCCCCATTCCCTACCAGTTATGTGGTGGTGAAATGATTTCTTTTGTCTGCTTGGCTATAAGGCTTCTCTTCAGCTAGTGTTCAGTTGGTTATGCAGGATAATTTCTCTCCAATTAATTTTAATTCCAGATTGGTCCTGGTAGGAGGTTAGTGTAGCTTTCACTTACTCCTCAGCCATCTTGGGTCTCTCTTGGTGACCTTTTCTGAGAAATATGGGCAATAATATATCCTTTACATTGTCAGTTGATGACTCAATGAAATAATGAGGTCAAATTACCTAACACTATGCTGGGCACAGAGTAAATATAATTTTCTGGCCCAACATTTTTAGATCTGGATAAACTATATCACTGAACGTTTGTATATTTTTGACTCAGATGTTACAAACTCACAAATGGATTAGGCTTGCTCATCTCTCATATGCAATTCTGTTTTCTTTCTTCCCACCTGCCTTCCTCTTTGATATTCCAGCATAAAGTTGGCCCACCACCTTTTAATACATTCTCCTTTCCTCTCTGGCATTCCCAAACCAGGCTAAGCTTTGTCACAAAACACGCCAAGATAGTCCTCCAGTTAGGACAATCCCTTCCCAGCTTTGCATATCTTTGCATGAGGTCTCCTTAGCCACTTCTATGGACTGTTGCTCTGCTCAAAGATTAAAGACAATGGTTGTGTAAGCACATTTGGTGGAAAGTCAAGGATGCCTCTCATCCCTGAACCCACCTCTGTGGAAGTTAGGAGTCAGAATTTATAATAGAAAGTCTTATAATGGAGAAAAAAAGGTATGTGTTGTGTATTGTAGCCTTCTAGAACAAAGAGAACAAGAACAGCCTCACATCTCAATAGATTGTCTCAGGATAGGAAAAAAGTTCTGTAAGCCATCATCAGGCTTTATGTTGAAGGGAGGTTTCTCTCTGAATGCTGAAAGATGAGTTTGGCTGTTACAGAAGGGGGCAAAGTTAATTTCTTTCAAAAAGGAAAGATTATACAATACAGAGGCAAATTGAAAAAATTTGTTTGTGGTTGATACATGGAATGTATAATAGGAGATAAAGCTGAGGAAGAAATGTGGTGTCTGATGTGAACATGTTGAAGAAAGGGAGCCAAAAAAGGGCAAGAAAATGAGTCAGGAAATTGTGTTGAACATTTTCTGTGTCCTTCTGCAGGAATTCAAAAGGGACATCAATAACATTTACTTAATTATGCCAGGATCAGAGGTGAGAATTCATCCAAATGTACACTAAAACAGATCTCATTATTGCAGAGCAGGGCTCCCTCAGTCACTCAGCATCAAGGGGAAATACACCCTGGAACAAGTATTTTTGGCTACAGGTAAAAGAAGCTGTAGTACTCAAATCCTTACAGTCCTACTTAAAAGGCAAAATTCAGCATGGGTTCAAAGCATATCCATATTCAAAATGACAACTTAACAGTGAATTCTCAGAGGCATTAACAGGAGGAGTTATGAGGAAGATAGCAGAGGAGTTAAAAATTGCAGGAAAAAAAAGACTGGGGATTATATGGAATTGAGCTATGGAAAAGGTTGAAATGTGTTCAGGAAAGCAATAAAGACTAGTGAACCAGAAACTCCCTGCTCACTTATGATAAAACATCTAGTTAATACTGAATAAAAGATTCAAATAGACTTGTTATGGTTCTTTAGAAAGTCTCTCTAAAATAATGCTTATATTGTTAATGGTGAATGGCACCAGACATTAGACCTTGGTCTTTGAGTTTGGCTAAGAAAAGAGCCCAGAGCCAAGGAACTCAAACACAAGCACAAGTTTATTTAGAAAGTTACAGAGGTAGAAGAAGTGAGCCATTTAGGCTGGGTGGACTGAGGAAAGAAGGTATAGAGGCAAAAGAAGGGCCCTTGGAGTTAAAGAGAATGAAAGGCAAAGAAAATATGCCCAGTGGAAGGAAAGAGGAAAGAGGGAAAGGTGTGGGTGTGGGAGAGAAAGAGAGTGACTGGGGAAGAAGGGGATGGAAAAAGGTTTAGCCATTATATATATATATATATATATATACATATATATATATATATGTATATATATATATATATATATATGTATATATCTTGCCACTGTACATATATGGAGAGAGAGAGAGAGAGAGATAGATGGGGGAGGCAGAGAAGAAGATAGAGAGACAGAAAAGAGAAAGAGAGAGAGGCACAATGGGACTTTGTCTCAAGGGCTGTTATCTGGAGGTCTCAGGGGAGGGTCTCAATAGAATATTCATCAGCTTTACAGGTGTGTCTCCTCAGGGTTGTGGCCCCCACTGATTGTTTAGTGCTGGGGCAGGCGATCATTAGTCATCACAGTTGGCTCTGATGCTGGCCAGGATGTCTCCCTGCCTGGCCTTGCTACTTTTCTGGACCTCAAGCTGAAATGCAGCTGAGGCCTAGATGTTATCTCTAGTTCAACCAAAACCCTTTCTCTGTTTATAAGATTATTGATGTGGGTCAAAACCTCATTGTCTTGAGGACTTAATGCTTAAAGGAATGGTCATGCAAGGGCTTATATGGGAGTAATAGAAGGCTATACCCCAGGCCTCCTTATTCCTCCTCTAAGTGGGTGTCTACTGCATAGCTGGCAACATGCCAGGGAAAGAAAGTTCAGGGGAGAGTCTAAACTGCATAACCAGTGATATGTTAGAGAAGCAAAGGTCACTGTGGCGGGGGGTGGGGGGAGCAACATCCAACCCCAGGTTTACCTGATGCTAGGCACTTGGGGCTTTCTGCTCTGGTGAACTTCTGTCTTATTCTTCCTTTTTCACTCTGCTGAGGTCTGTGTGACTGCCTGTATATCTTTACCCACTCTCCCCATTTTTAGAAGTACTGTTACAAATAAAGTGTTGGCTTTAAGAAGGAAGATTGACTATAGAGAATAAGCAGTATAGTTCAGAGGAAAAATATTTGAGAGGCACATAATTTTTGAACTTGGAATTGTTCTTAGAAACTGTTTTCAGAATCTTGCCTTGAGAATAAGACCCACCATTTATATTATATGTATGGGCTTCTGATCACACACAAACACCTTAAACACAAAATACACACTGGTTTAGTGGAAGAGATGGAAAATTAAATTGACAGTTTTAGTAAATTATGAACAGTGCTCTGAAAAAATTACATTTGTTATTTTAAGAGCACAGAAGAGGGAATGCTCAGTGATTGGGAAAATCAGGAGGGTATCATAGAAGAGGTGACATTTGAGCTAGTTCTTAAAGGATTAATAGGAGTTCACCAGGTTGGAGATTGCCTTCTGTTTGCAAAGTACAGGTTTGACCCATTGCAGAGCAAAGCTATAAATCCTCAGTGAAGTGGGATTTTAAGCTAAAGGAGAGTGCACATAGTTGTTAAAGACCAAGGGTATATCAAATTACAGACCAGAGTGTTTATCATCTTTCTTGGTCAATACATTAACCAATGCTGCTTAAGAGAAATACATATATGAAAAGGGACCTGAGGGATATTTAGTACTAAGTCTTTTCCCAAATATAGGGGAAAATGTGAGTCAAGTCCAGTACTTCTACCCTCAGAGAAAAGATAACTAAACAATTTTATCCTCTCTATTAGATTTTGAGTGCTGCTATAAGAAAGATTCACAAACTGGGTGACTTAAAACAACAGTTTATCCTCCTGTAGTTCTGAAGTTTGGAAGTCTAAAACCTGAGTATCAGCAGGATTGGTTCTATCTGAAGGCCCTAAGGGAGAATATGTTTCACCCCTTTAATCTAGCTTTGGGCAGAGGTGGCCTGCAATTATGGGACTTCCCTTGTCTGGTAGATACATTGTGTTCCAACCTCTGTCTTCATCTTCACATAGACCTTTATACTGAGTGTCTTTTCCTGTTTCTTATAAGAACACTCATAAGTGGATTTTAGGTCCATACTAATTATATGATTATCTTATCGCAAGATCCTTAATTCCATCAGCAAGACCTATTTCCAAATAAGGTCACATTCATAAGTACCAGAGGTTAGGACTTTGACATAAGCCTTTGGGGTCACTGCATTCCATTTTCCGCAAATTTTTCTTTTCTAGAGAGAAGGTGGGTCTATAAAGAGTGAAAGAGAGAAGTGCTAATAATTATGCAGTCTAAGGTAGATGGTAGCCCATCTAGAAAGCAGAGCTTGAGGCAAGGATTAAAGTGCTGATACTTTGTCTGACAGTTAAAGTCCTGAATAGTGAGAATAAGGGGAAAACAACAGTGAGACAAGGACAGCTGTGAAGTGATGCTATACATTGAATGTTGGTGATGGCCACCACTAAAATTCCATAACAAGCCTTGGAGGGACACATCAGGGCTGCTTAGCAAACATGGTGGCTCTGCTGAGGAACTTACTCGGGAAGGGTTATAAGAAGGAATACATCTAGGAAGAAGGTCCATAATGGAGAAAAGAGGTGGAATTTATTTGCCTAGGTCTGTCTACACTAGTTTACCTTTGGTTAAATTTTACCTTGTGGAGAACCAACCTTTCACACTTCAAGATTATTCCATTTGATCTTGAATATCCCCCAAAAGACAGGGTCTCATACTCTGTGGTGGGGTTTTCCATCCAAGACCAGAAATGGAGCAGTAACTTGGGTTGGACAAGAATCAGAATATCGGGAATAATGGTTATCCAGACCCAGGGCTTCAGCCTTGATTCCAGCCAACTCAAGGAGTTTGGCAATGGAGCCAGCAAAGATGGCAGCTGAGTTGTCTAGAAGTTGAATGGTACTCCTCCAAACAAAGGAGGTATTGAGAGAAATCTAAGAAGGCTTGTATTTGTGCCATACTGTACCATATATTAGCATCAAGATACAGTGTTATTGGAGACAGTTTTTACATCAAGAACTTGCTGCAGCCCTAGCTGGTGTGGCTCAGTGGATTAAGTGCCACTGGCCTGTGAGCCATAGGGTTGCTGGTTTGATCCCCAGTCAGGGCACATACCTGGGTTGCAAGCCAGGTCTCCAGCCAGACTCCCAGCTGGAGGTATGCAAAAGGCAACTGTACGTTGGTGTTTCTCTCCCTCTCTTCCTCTTTCCCTTCCCATCTCTCTAAAAATAATGAATAAATATTTTTAATTAAAAGAAAAAAGAACTTGCTGCAAACACTGAAGATTTTCACTTTCTGAAGCTGTGGGAAAGTAGTGCTTAGTATGGGTAAGAAAGGGGTAGAGATTCCATTAACTAGCAATTTCCTTCTACAGCCTAGATACTAATAAGAAAATACTCTGGGCTAAGTCATTTAGAAGAAATATATAATCATTTGTACTACAATACATAATAAAGTAAAAAATAAAATGACATGTATATTTTACCTGAATTATTATTTACCATTTTTACTTAACAGAGAAGGAAGAAAGAGAAATGGCATCTACATACCCAAGCTTTTTATTATTATTTTTTAATGGTGAATCTTGCTAGAACAATAATGAAGGTCTGGAAGAAATAAAAACTTATGATCAGAACAAGCATTATAGACATTTATGTAAAACTGAAACTGAATAGTACTTTCCCATCTGTTACTAATTCATAAATGGATTCTCTCTGGTATTGTGACTGAAGTACATTTTTATAATTCATTTCTTGGTTTCAACTGTTGGGGAGTTCTCATCTGTGTTAATTTCACAACATCAGATGTTCATGAGGAAGTTACCATTATGACTCTGAGTCAACATGCAATCAATTCCAAGAGGAGAGGATGTAGCCAGATAAAGTGGTTTTAAAATAGAGTTGTGTTTCTAAGCACTCTATGCTCCAGAAAACTACTGGGAAAATCAGGAAATGGCTCTGGAGCTGGATCTGAGGATCCCATACGTGCACCATTTTGGCCATCCCATGATCTAGCCTGTGCCTGTGCCTTCAGTGGGGCCTAAACCCATGAACTAGTCTTTAGCAAAGGTGAGCATTTGACAGACTAGAAGTGAGGAGCAACCTGTTTGGTGAGGAGAGGAGAGGAGAGGAGAGGAGAGGAGAGGAGAGGAGAGAGAGAGAGAGAGAGAGAGAGAGAGAGAGAGAGAGAGAGAGAGAGAGAGAGAGAGAGATGGGGTGGGGGGTGGACTGCTAAGCTTAGGTAGTACCACAGTCCCACATTTTGTTTGATATGCTTGTCTAGAAGATCACCATCACTAAGACTAAGTGGAAAACCACTATTTTTAATAACAATAGCCACAAACAAACATTTTTTATGAAGCAAAATTTAAAAAACAGAATGTCATTTTAAGCCTGCCCTTTTTGGCTGACATTTGTTATATACACAAAGGAAGACAAAATTATATTGAACCTTATCAATATGCTCATATTTTGTATTCTAGTCCAATTTATGGTGTTTTTAGTAAAATAAAAAAGTTCTTTTTACATTCACCCTTGTCATACTATCACTTTCCAGATTAATGTATGTCTGCTTATAAGTTATATAAGCTACAGTGTTTTTTGCTATGAAAACAATATTTATTTGGTTATTTCATATACCATCATAGCCTGAAATGACAAAATGTAAAAGAAAACATATATGGCATTTCCCAGATCATTAATCTTACACTATTAAACTAGTTGAGTTGTTTTTCGGAAGTTTTCTATCATCTTCCCTTTAGTATCATGTTATTGAACCTAAGAGAGTTTTGTAGGTAGAAAATATTAGTAGAATATTATAGAAGAACATAATTTAAAAATGAATCAAGTATATATTATCTGATGTAGTCATTTCAAATGCATGAATTCTTCCTAAGGAAGTAATATTTATTTGAATAAAATGCTTTATATTCAAAGTGATTGGCCATAATGTTATTTACAATTGTAAAAAATTTCAAAACTATTTTAATGAATCACCAATGTTCAAAAATGTGAAATACCCATTCATTGCCATGTATTCTAAACTTTATTTTTATAAATACTATGTAATAACATGGGGAAAAAATCTCAGAGAATGATTACTACAGCTCATTGGGTATAGACATCCTATAATGGTCCATTGACAGTATAATGTTCTGTATGGCTATTTAAATGGAAAGTAGAAAGAAAAAAAGAAGACTAACAAAATGAAAAAACTTCATTACAATGTTTGTTCAGACCTCATCTTACTTTCTCTGAGTTCAACCTTTTAAACCTATTCAAACAAAATGATAATAAAATATTAATAATAATAATAAGTTTCTTAAACTTTGCTCTATAATATACCTATAATGTAGATATTACTCTCATTTTGCAGATGAGGGCATTAAAGTCTAAAACTATTTAATCACCTTTTCAAGTTCTCACAGTTACTAAGTGGTAGATGGAGCATTTAAATGCAGGTTGGTTTGACTTCAAATCTGTGTTATTGTGAAAACAGCTTTTAATATGTTTGTTAAGGTTAAATCTAGAGAAATGAAGAACTATAAAATTTTAAGAGAGGTGACCAATAGGTGTGAAAACTGAAAAAAGAAAATGAAAATAGAAATTAAGGCCATAATGAGCTCTGAGATAATCAGATACCCTTTGGAGAAGGAAAAAATTGATGAAAAACTTTAATCAGACTTTCTATATTCAACATCTTTTATTAGTTTTTGCAGTATTATCTCCAATGACAACAAAACCATAGAAATAATAAAAATGTCCATCCATAGGGGAATGATGAAGTAAATGAAGTTCCATCAACATGTTAGGATATTTTTCAGATATTAAAAATTATCATTATGAAAATGATGTCAAATAGGGAAAGTGTTTTTGATCAACTATGAAATGAAAAAAAGCAGAACCAAAATGACCTGGCAGATATCAATGCCATTCTGTGAAAATATGGGTCAATGCTCTTGGACTGGGGAAGAGTATATAAGAATGAAAATAATTATGTTTGGGATAATATTTTTGTACTAAAATTAATTGAGCTATTATGTTTTCCTTTCAATACTAGATATAAACACACACGCACACACTTTATGTTTGCCAACTTTGCTCATTTTAATATATAATGCTCAACCAGATAAAATAATAAATTCCATGTATTCATGCAAATGGAATAAAATAAGAAACCCATTTTATCCATTATACAACTTAAAAAATTATTAACTTTTTTGTATAAGGCATTTGTATTACTGCAAAATTAATGTGAGGTTTAATGTCAAAGATCATCACCAAACCTGGGGAAAAGTTTTATGTTAAAAACTAAAAATCTGTTGACTGACTCAGCTCAGAATATATCGCTCATGTTGGCCCTACATGTGAGCCAATCATTTCAGCTATCTCTAGTTAATAGGTATAAAGGGTTGATACCAAAAGAAATAGAAGTTTGGGAATAGGAAAAGGCTAAGAATCTTGTACCTGGTTGTCAGAAAGAGCTAATTAAGTGTAACATGATTCAGGAAAAATGCTGTCCAGATGCTAAACCAAGATGACAGTTTAGAACCATGGGTAAGGTTAAACTTCACCAAAGGGCATAACACCTCAGTGACTGGCAAGTAACTATAGTTCAGACACACTGACATGTCTGAAATGTAGACTAGAGAAGAATGAGTTAGATTAAGGGAAGATATTTGAGGGACTGGGGCTAAAACCTTTATGAATGAGAAGGAAAGTGCAATCATTCATTAGTTTACTCATCAATATATCTACCCAATCTTCCATCCACCTATTCTTGCATCCATCCATCGATTCACCCATTCATCCATTCATCCATTCATTTATTGATTCACCAACATCCATTCATCCATCATTCATTCATTCATCATCCTTCCATCCATCTAGTCAATAAATCATATTTTTGCTGAAATCAAAAGACCTTCAGAATGTTTGGAATATACAGTATGTGGAATATTGGCAAAGAGTCTGGGTGTTAAGAAGGTGCTTTGCCTAAAACTTTAGACTTTATCCTGAGCATGATGGGAAACCATTGAGGAATTCTGAGCCACCAAGTAACAGGATGAATGCAATTTGCCTTTTAGAAACAAGTGGCTAGTGATTAGCATATGGTCACAAAAGGGCTGCAGACTTTGATTTTCTGGGGAGGCAAATAATAAAGGGGAGTGGCTGAGTTGTCTGACCAAGCTGAGAGAGAGATGTTCTGTCAGGTTTTCTGACATTGAGTCTTCAGAACCTCCAATTATTCCAGGAGACCACGCCTTTCTTCTTTAATCATATATAACCATCATCTATCAATCAGACATTTAATCTAACAGGTTCTGCTGAGCTGAGCATCTATTTTCCATAGCCAATCTTAACTACCATTTTAGATTCACATCAAATTTGTCACTAGGGGCAATATGATAGCATAAAAGAGCTTGAACAATGCTGAAAAATAATAAAGTCTGAATTTTTCCCACTGTAACAACACCATTACACCCCTACAAGGTTTATCTGGTTAAGAAATAAATTGGTGTAATGTCAACTGAGTGAGTGTTTTTGAAGGTAAAGCCAAACCATCTAATTTCAAATCTGCAGATTTTTTTCAGACTTTGGAGAAAAGCGTAGAGGGTTCATCCTACCATAGTCTCTTCTCCACTCACCAAACTCCCCAGCAGTAACCCAAAAGCATGACAGCCAAGTATCATCTATGCTAAATTACTTTTTCAATAGTAGATGATTTATAGTTGATTAGGTAATTAAATCACATACAAGTGGCTGAAAGTAAATCTATTTTTATCATCCCTGTAAATTAAAAGTTCCACATCATAAAAAATCATGACCATCTTGAAAATGACTAGTCAAGTGCATTTAGAGGCAAGCAGGATTTATTGTCAATTAACGTATTGAACTGTATAGTCAGCATAAGTCTGTGCTCAAGACTTTTAAAATTATTGGCTTCCGTTTCTGAGCTTCTCTCTATCATAGTAATGAAACGTATCTAGCTATTCTCATATTGAACAATTCCGTAGGTTGGGTTTATATCTCACTATAACAACATTTCATTTTATTATTATCTCCAATCCCTTGTAATGAATACAAATACATTTCTTTCCTCTATCATGAGTTTATCAATTTCCATTGATTTGCCTATAATGAATACAGTCCAGAAAAGAAAGGCAGACAGATCATATCCATTAAAATGTCTTTAGCTTCAAAAGTTTGTCTGTGGCATTGTTTAATTAAAAAAGAAAAAGAAAGTCATCAGGAAACTAATTAAACAGAGACATTACTTTCAGACCTGATTATAAACAAGAAGTCAATAATTATTATATAAAGGAGCTTGGGCGCTATGGCATTTATAGAAATTTAGTATTTGTATCGAGCCTACTTGGAAAAATAAAAAGATTAATTCTTATGAGATATTTAGGCCCACATCATCTAGATATAATGTCCAATATTTTTCTAAGTCTCTGTACCACTCAGGAGTTGCATTTAGCTGCTAGGAGCAGAGATCCAATTATAGTGGCTTGAACACACAAAAATTTAGTGATTAACATAGATGTAATCTGAAGGAGATAGTTTAGGGCTCTCAAGGTTGTTCAACAAGTCAGCTTGGACATAGACTACCTTTTATGTTTCTGTTTTGCTAACCTTAATATCAATATCCATCCTCAAGTTCTCTTCATAGACCAAGATGGCTTCTAAGGTTCCAGCTATTGCATATATAAGAAATGGAAAGGAGATAGGATAGTGACAACAGAAAAAGGAGTTACCTCCAAGTCCAGGCAATTCTTAGTAGAAACCTTTTCCAAAAAGTCACACATTTCCATTTATATCTCATTGACTATAATGTAATCTTTGAACTTGACACAAAAATGCTCTGAATAAAATCATGTTCGGTTACTATGTAAGGGAGGATAGATATGAGGTAAGCAGCCAGCTGTGTCTATCAGTCTTTTCAAATTAATGTGTACCCTCATAGTTTTGGGATACTCAACTCTGGTCAAACCATCATCTGTCCAATCTTGAATAATGGAGTGCTTTAAGAAATCATTTTTCCCCTTAACTTAAAGAGGTTTAAATGGGGCTATGGAATGCAGAAGAATGGCCTTGGTGCGGACTGGTGGGGAGGGTTCAGGAAATGTTTTCTGGGGGTTAGGGAACACATGTCTGAGCTGAATCTTAAAGGAGGAATCCAGATCAGAGCCACACTTCTGGCCCAGAGAAAACAGTGCATATCGGGGAAGTAAATGAAAGTAAGTTTCAGAGTACCTTGTTTAAAAGCTCCCCTTCAAACACCATTGCTCTAGAGCAGAGTTGGCAAAATTGTTATGTAAACAGGACAGAGAGAAGACATGCTAGATTTTGTAGTCATACCATCTCTATTAAAGCACTCAACTCTGTTTCCTTGTAGCAAGGAAGCAGCTGTATATAATAGGTAAATAAGCCTGACTGCTTATTTACCAAAACAGCAGCTGGGATCAGGACTCAGCTTACCAGTTTCTGCCCTTGGGAAAAGACTGAATTGTCCTTCCATTCTCCTTGTAAAAAAAATGATATCACAAAATTTGGGCCATATGGAGAAGCAATCTAGTTGTACAAACACAATGTAAGAAAACCATATTATGAACATAAATGTCAGAAAGAAAATTATAGAAACTTGTTTTTCTGGATTTTAAAGCTTTGTGGTGTATTTTAGCATTTAAAAATGTGTAATTTGACATTGTTTTATTATTCAAAATAAGTATTCCCATTAATATATATATTTGCATTAGCACTCTCTTTCTTAAGAAAGGGCCTCTGAAACTGTATAAGCTTTCTTTCAGTCTTGCAAAAACCAGATCTATTCTTGCCCAGAGGCATGAAAAAAAAAAAAAAAAAAAAAAAAAAGCACATTGGGGGAATTACAAGTAATTTGGTATTGCTGATGTGAAATGGTGAAGTGATTAAAATCACAGTCAGACTGGCTGGGTTGAAATCCGGGTGTTACCACTTATTTAGCTATAAGATTTGGGAAAGTTATTTCAGCCCGTTTTTATTTCATCTGTAAAATGGAGATAACAACATCGCTGGCCTCCGAGGGCTTTCGGGAGGATGAGATGAGATAATTCACACACAGGAGAAGTGCAATGTGTGGTAGCCAGTGAGGACTTTACCAGTCGTGCTGGTGGTGGAGAGGAAGATGGTGACCTGAGCAAGGGTGTCGCTGACAAGGAAGGGGCAAACAGGACCGCAGTTAAAAGGCTGTGTGTGCAACAGTAGGAATTTGGTATCTATCCTGGAGACAATGGGGAATATGGGAGTTTTAGTCCGAAACTGGCCTGATCAGGTTTTCATGAGCTCCCCGAGCTGGAGCCGTGAATCACACGCCCTGAGAATCCAGGCAAAGCGGGCCTGCTTAGACAATTCTTGCAGTGTCAGCGAAGTTGGAGGTTTACTTTCTGCAATCCCTCCCAGGGAAATCTGTTGAGTTATGTCAGCCGGCATGAGGGGCCTATAGCAGAAGGAAATGAAATGCATCAGCGAAGGCCTGGAAGTGTCCTCAAGGGCTGGTGTAATTAAAGCTATCTATCCACGTTGCTGGGCCCTGGGAGGTGGACGCAGAGGCTTGTATTGAACGGTGGCGGGGCCAAGTGCCTGGGTGCTCCTAGGTAGCCCAGGTAGGGCCATCCATCCCAGCAGTGGCAGGGCAAGTGGCTCCAAGCACACAGCCTGGCTCTACACTTTTCTCCTATAAGCTCAGTTTGTGAAGAAAGGCCAAACAATGTTACAGAAAATGTCCAGACACAGCAATGGTATGAGGCATGAAAATGACCTGCTCTTAAGGGCTGTGTCCAGACTAGATATGCAATATTCTTATCCTCTCTACTGGTGCTTCAGATAGTTTTCCTTTCTAGCTTTTAACACAATTGCAGCAACAACAATAACAGTAATAATATGGTAGTAAGAAAGCTCTTTGTGTAATATCTTGTCACATGCCAGGTTACCATCCTAAGCAATTGGCTCTATGATGGCAGAGATCAGTTCTCTTGTGCCCTCAGGGCCTGGTGTGGTGAAGGTGCATAATAAGCTTGGTTATACTTGTTGTATAAACAACTAAATAATAAGTCAGTTAAGAGAGGGTTTTTTATTTTTAATTTATGTTTTATTTTATGTAATTTTTAAAGATTTTTTTGAAATTCATTATTTTTAGAAAGAAGGACAGGGAGGAAGGAAGAAAGGGAGAGAAGTATCAATGTATGGTTGCCTTTCACCTGCCTCCAGCCAGACCTGGCTGGAGACCTGGCTTGCAACCTGGTCACATGCCCTGGCTGGGAATCGAACCAGTGACCTTTGGGTTCGCAGGCTGGCTCCATTTCACTGAGCCATGCCAACTAGGTATTTTATGTAATTTTTAACCTACTAAAATGCCTTATTTACCTGTATGAACCTGGTTCATGATTCACTCCTTCACTTACTTGTTCTTTTTATTTTCCATTTTTAAACAGCTTTATTGAAATGTAATTCACATACCAAACAGTTCACCCACTGAAAGTGTATAATTCAGTGGCTTTTAGCAGAGAGTGGTGCATCCATCACCACAATCAGTTTTTAGAATATTTTTTCCAAAAAAGAAACATCACATCCTTTAACTATGACTTCCCCTCCATCCTGTCCCAACCCCTCATTCTCCCCAGCCCTAGAAACCCACCAGTCTACTTTTTGTACCTGAATTTCACTATTCTGGACATTTTATGTAAATAAAATAATATAATCTATGATCCTTTGTGACTGTTTTCTTTTAGCATAATGATTTCAAGGTTCATTCACATTGCAACATATTTTGGTAGTTTATTTCTTTTTACTGCCCACTAACAGTCCATTGTATGGATGTACCATGTTTTATTTATCCATTGATCAGTTGATGGACATTTGGGCTGTTTTCATTTGGGGGCTTTTATGAAACTCATTCATTCTTTTAAATTTAATTTTCTTACTTATTGATTTTGGAGAGAGAGAGGGAGGGGGAGGAAGAGAAATGTTAATCTGTCATTCTAGTTATTTAGGAATTCATCAGTTGCTTCCTGTATGTACTCTAACCAGGGATCTAACCTGAGACCTTGGTATATATGTATGGTACTCTAACCAACTGAACTACCCAGCTGGCACTCATCTATTCTTAAATGTCAATGTGCAACCAACTCTTTGGTAAATACCATTCTGGGTTCCTTATGATAAATAAGATCTTTGTCCAGGTAGAATATTGCAGCCTGTATAGGGAGAGTGTTGTATTTAAGGTCTAGATAACCTGAGATGTGCTACAGAAAAGGACTAATGAAATCCAGATGAAGAAACAAGTATATTTGTAGCTAAGGGGATGGAGTCAGTGATTCAGGCTAGATGAGTGAGAGGTCAGTGGAAGAACTGAGAAGGTAGCCAAAGACAAATGAATGAGAGTAATCCTGCTGTAGATATACCTGTATATTCAGGACAGAATAATTAGGCTGAGGTGGCCAGAGGTCAGAGTGTATGGTAGGAAGAAGAGAAGTGAGGCCAATAGGACCTTTTCTACTCTAGGATATGTAGGGTAAACAGTGAAAAACAAATATTTCTCCCACCCCAGATTGCCAATTACTACCCAGGCCTTTTTTTTTTTTTTTTTCCTGATGGGCACTTATGTCTAGATAGTAGAGATAGAGTAGGGAAAAAGACAGGGTCTGTACTCATGGAGGTCATATTTTAGCATAGAAAGACAAATGATACAGAAATGAAGAAATGTGTAATACTTTTTTTTGGTCACTTTTTAAAAGGACTATTCTGTTTACACTCTTCTATTGTTTAATTTGCTTCTTTATTTTTTCACTTAAAAAGATATTTTGGCAATTTGCTCCACAAAACACTTAAGCGTCCACCTTATGCTTTTTTTTCAGAAGAGCCATATGACATTCTTGCTAGAGTCAGCATAATTTATTTAAACAGCATCAATCAATGACCATTTAGGGTTTTTCAAGTCTTTATTGTAGACCATGTTGCAATGAATAGGCCTGTCTAGTATATCTGAAAGGAAATTAGCAGAATTAGAATTTCAGGGTTAGGAATATGTGCATTTTTAACAGTATATTATTTACAAGTTGTTCTTCAGAGGCGCTGCAGTGAGTCCATGCCTTCATGAAGAAAGTATAAGAGGCTGGATATTAGGTTGAGATATTTTAAATAGAGATGCCAGCATGATGTGGTGTGTCTTTGGGAAACATTACATAGAAGGCAGCTTGATTTGGAGGAGGTGAGAGAGAGTAAGAGAAAGAAACACCAGTTTGTATTTACCTAGGGGGAGAGATGACATTTTGGAGGTGGAGGGCTGGATTAAAATTTAGGCTGGAAGGTTTCCAATATGTTATCTTGGATGTGGAAGGGACTGAAACTATGGCTGCATTTGAAATATAAGGGAACTAAGGCCTTGAGAAAGGGATCAGCCTCCCAGGAGCCAGCACCCTGCATTCCAAAGGCACAGATTTCACAACATCGAGGAAAGATGACCTTGAATGACTCACAATAAAGCCCCAAGAAACGAAACTCTCAAACTGTCCATGTGGGAAATCATGCTTACTTTTGGAAAGAGGCCAGGACAGAGCTTGCCGTCTGTGGGGAACATATGGAACAAGGCGTTCTCTCCAAAGAGGAAAGGCTGTCATGCAAAGCTGCCAGGGGACCAGACG
This sequence comes from Noctilio leporinus, assembly GCA_004026585.1. Taxonomy (NCBI): domain Eukaryota; kingdom Metazoa; phylum Chordata; class Mammalia; order Chiroptera; family Noctilionidae; genus Noctilio; species Noctilio leporinus. The sequence goes on along the minus strand of PVIW01005828.1, from coordinate 53,359 downwards.
GAATTCTTGAAAATCAGAGGCTTCCTCTGTGTAGCCATTGCTGCAACAAAATGGGGTTTCATTAGAGGGGTTTCCCAGTGAAACCACAAGACTTAGAAGGACATTGCTATCAATTTTCTGGGGTCCATTGTGAATATCAGATGGCTGTGGCCTTGCTAGAAATGTGAGATTCTAACAAATTACACAGGTTAAAACGTAGACTCAAATATTCATTTGCAGTTCTGACAAACAAGTTTAAATTAGATCAACACTCCTACTAAGATCAACTAAAAATATTGTGTTATAATAGAAAGCATCTGATGGTTATCAGAGCAGCTATGACTTGGGTGGGGGGAAGTTCTAGAGAGAAGAAACATCAACTGAGGTGAGCCCAGTACACTGGAGGATTCGAGCAGAAAGTACCTGCTACAAGTCAAAGAAATTGACTGCAACTATCATCAGTCTCAGGGTTGTGGAGGCAAACAGAAAAGCAAACACAAAATTCAAAATTATCTAGATAACCAGAACCCAAGTGGACAAGATCCCAGAAAGAATGTAAGTATAGGAATCAAGCCTGATAGCCTAAGCTGGCTTTCCCCTTGAATTATTTGTTGATTTGTAAGTAGAGGACAGGATGAGAGGCAGAAAATCACTACTAGGAGGCTGAGGAGCTAAAAAATTGAGAATAGATAAGGACTGGGGTACAGGACTCATCAGGATGGAAAATCTCTGGTAAACATGGCTGTTCTTTCATTGGGTCTGCTGAAGGATTACACTCCAGGAGAAGAGCTCAAACGAAATAAAAATGTCCTTACAAGGTTAAAACACACTTTGAACCACATTCATTCTGGATTATATTTTGATGATCTGCTCCTACTCAAACTTCCCACTGGAAGCTAAATAAATAGTTCTAGGAGAAGGAAAACAGCATCCTGAGACTCCAGAAGTTTAAAAAATATATGTTGTATAGCATTCATCCTCTAATTACCATGCAGATGATGAGATGGGTCCAGCAGAAAAAATAGACAATAGAAATGGAAACAGAAGTGATCCATATACTGCAGAGGACATAAAACATGGACCACTTTGATTAAAACCACTTTCATCAGTATGTTCAAAGAATAAGAGACAAGATAGAAAATTAGAAATATAACTGAAAAATAGAGAAACTAATTTAAAGAAAACTCTGGAAAACAATGAAATTTATATTGTAATAATTTTTGGCTCACAAAGCAGTCATATACCAAAAGAGCATTAATGAACTGTATGATAAATCGTTAGAAAGTACCCAGACAGTTGCTCAGAAAGAAAAAAAAGAAAAGTACACTAGAGACACAGTGTTTTGATCTAATGTGCATGTGTCTGGAATATCAGAATTGGATGACAGTCATAAAGGGACAGGAGCAATATCTGAAGAAACTGTGACTGATAATTTTTTAAAGCTGATAAAAGACATCAACCCACAGATTCAAGAAGCACTACAAACTCAGGTAAGATGTGTATAAGAAAATCACACTGGGTTACATTATAGCAAAACTATAATGAAAACTGAAAACAAAGAGTCTTAAAAATTATATTCAGACAAATAACAGGAAGTATGACAGATAATTTTCAGGAAAAGATGGACATCGAAATAAACACTGACTAAAAGTAACCACCAACTTAGAATTCTATACAGCAAAAATGTATTTTAAAATGAAGTTGAAAAAATAAGGACACTTGCAGGAACATTATACCTGAGGTAATTTTAGCAGACATACAATAAAAGTAATATTTAAAGTTTTTTGGTTTCAGAAAAAAAATATTCTAGATGGAAGCATGGAAATGCAGAAAAAAATGAAGAACAATGGAAAATTTTGAATATATTTGAATAAATATAGGTATAAATTTACTTACTGTCAAAAATATTATGTGATTTAAAATATATGAAGAATTAAAATATATGATAATATAATAAAGTAGGAAGAAGAACGTGAAGTTAATTATAATACCACTAATCTGATCTATTTAATCAAATCTACTGTAAGGTTCTAATATCAGGAAAAAAGTAAAAGCAGTTTTTCATACACTTTGGACAAGGATGCATGCTTCTATTAAAAGAATATAATAAGTACACAAAATTACTGTATCAGTAGAAGGGAACATGCATAATAAAAATATCCCAATACAAATGAAGGACAGAAAAGAGATAGAAAAATGAGATAGAGAAAATTGTAAAGTGGTAGAGTTGATTATTTAAAATGTTTTATATTATAATAATGTTTATTGTATTATCATATTAAAAGTAAATAGGTAACTCAACTCAATTAAAAGACAAAGATTGGAGCCCTGGCTGGTGGCACAGTGGATAAGGTGCCAGCCTGCAAACCCAAATGTTGCTGGGTTGATTCCCCAGCCAGGGCACATAACCAGGTTGCAAGCCAGGTCTCCAGCCATGTCCATGGCTGGAGGCAGGTGAAAGGCAACCATACATTGATATCTCTCTCCTTCCCTGACTCTCTCCCTTCTCCTCTCTCTGAAAATAATAAAATCTTTTAAATAAATAAATAAATAAAAGACAAAGATTGTCAGAGTTGAAAATAGCTAGATGAGGTATATAGGTGCATTCTATTTACAAAAATGCTTTGATGTGAGGATAAATTGAGGTTAAAAATAAAGGCATGGGAAATACTTTCTCAGCAATGTCATCTTTGAGTATCCTTGTGCTGATGCAACTCTTAAAATTTTTTAAAATTTAATTGGGGTGATATTAGTTAATAAAAATCATATAGTTTTGAGGTGTACAATTCTATAATGCAGAATCTGTGTGTTGTATAGTGTATTCATTACCCTAAATAATATCTCCTTCCGTCACCATTTTATCCCTGCTTTACTCTCTTCTACCTCCCCCACCTCCTTTCCTCTCTGCTAATCACAATACAGTTGTTGGTGTCTATGAGGTGTGTGTGTGTGTGTGTGTGTGTGTGTGTTTGCTTAATCCCTTCACCAGAACATTCTGAGAGCTAGCATTAACCAGATGTACCTTGGAAAAATTTAATTCTATTCATACTTCAGAGTGTATTTAGTTCACCACCGGGGCGCTGCTGGAACTGAAAAGAAATGGTGCTGGGAAGAAAGCAGGTGCTCTTTAGAGTGGAAGGCAGGCCTATTTGTGTCATAAACTTTGGACAACAAGAAGATGCTATGTATTTGAGACATACAAGAGAGGAGGCAGGAGAAGAAGCAGTTGCTCAAAAGGAGTGGGAGTGACAAAAAAGCCAGCCTTGCCTGTGCTTCACACATTAGTTGATGTATCATCCAAAATGAAACCAATAGCCAAGTAAAAGTATCTGAAAGTCTGAGATATTCCAAGTCTCAAAACATAGGACATTTGAATGTTTACTTCTCCCTCATCCAGTGGCTTAAAAAAAACCCAAACAAACAATAAGATGTTGAGGTGTGCAAAGTGGTGATAGCTACTCTGGCAATTATGTCCCTAATCCATGCAAAAGCACTATGACCCACCTTCTATAATTTAATCATTTTTTCCTTTAGCTCCATTCACTGAATAAACTATCTTATATGGGGAATAAAAGAAAACAGACATAGGAAGGATGTGCTATGCAAGCACACTCCAAAAGAAAGCAGATACAGCTATGCTAATATAAATTTGGACCCAAGGGAGACTATAGCTGGACACAGTGGATGGTGTCAGCCTAAGGAAAATCTGGGATTTATTCATTTATTCAACACATAAGACAAGGAAGGACAGCTGTCAGCATGGGAATTCCAGGCATCAGGGAAATGAGCTGGGCAGATATTCTAAATGAGGGGGGACAGTGACTACCCATCTCAGTGCCATTAGGCAGATTGGACTTCCTTTTGGTGCAGAAGGTTTTGTTTTTGTCTTTTGAGTAAAAAATGTGTTTTTAACTAAGAAAGGTTCAGATTAATACATGGATGAATAGAAAAAAGTGTCTTTGTTTGTACCCATATTTTTTATAGGATAATCTTAACAAAAAGGGCATGTGTTTAGTTTCTGGATACTTGCTCTTCCATTATCGAGAGTAAAACAGAGGCCAGCCCGCTCAAACCTTTCTCTACTGTCACTTGAGTTTCTGTTTCTGCCTGGACAAGGCACTGCTCTCTGGGCTAATTGAGGTAAAATAGGAGGATAAGGCTAGAAGCTAGAAGTTTCTAGAATTTTATTATTTAAAAATATCAGAGGGTGCTCTCAGAAGGTCAATTTGAGAAGGGCTAGCCTTCTGGGGAGTTCTCTGTATATTTCAAAATTTAAGAATACTTATAATGATAACTAATAATTATTATGTATTAATAAGTTATATTTATAAATATCAAATACCCCTACCACTGAGCTATACCCTCAACGATTATTATTGTTGTTTTATATTAGCTAATGTATACTGCGTGCTGACCCATGCAAGGCATTGTACTAAGCTCTTTAAATGTTTTATTTTACTTCATTATCACAACCCTATACATACCCGAAATGTGGAAACTGAATCTTAGATTAAGCAAGCTGCCAAGGTGGCCTAATTTATTAGCGTCAAATGGACCATTGCAGTTCTGTGTGGAAAGGACATCTTTATGGTTCTCTTCTCTCCTTATCTATGCTTGTTTCTTCCCCAAAGATCACCAATAAATTAGGGATATGCCCCCACTCCCAGTCATCCTATATGCAAGCAAGGCTGTGCTTCAGGGAGCTGAGTTTCTGCCTCAGAGTGAGATTACAGTTTATTGTCCAATTAATTATGCAGCAGCCTCTTTGGCTAATAAGGTCTAAACAAAGAGCATTTAATCCAATTCATGTTTTTTTCTCCATCGTGAGCAGCCTGTCAAACACAATCAGATTCCGCATGCAAAGCAGAGAGGAGGCAGGCGCCGGCCACACCTGCTTAGCGGGGCTGCAAGCAGAAAGCTCACAGTCAGAGAACAGTTGGCTGCGCAGATGGTAGAGATGGGAAGACTTGGGGCAAAGCCACACTCTCTGGCTCTGGCTCCGCGCATGGAAGGGGCCGTTTGGGGGCTGCAAGCAGAGCAACACTTCTTTGGTTGACTTGATCCAGCCAATGGGCGATAAGACCACTCAGAAAGAAAAGGCACAAATATTTGCCAAGAGCCTCCTGTATGGCAGACATTTAACCTACGTGATCTCTAATTATCACACAATCATCAGAGGTAGAGATTGGCTCTCCTTATTTCTGGGTGAAAAAATAAAATAAAAGACTTGACAGGTAAAGCAACTTACTTAAGGTCACAAGGCCAGAAAGGAAAGCTGTGGGGGTTTGAATCCATATCTTCCAGATTATCATCTCTGCACCAGACTTACTGATGAATCCTCCAAGAATATCCACTGAGCAAAAGATATCTGCCTTCCCCCTACCCCAGAAGAAATACTGGGTAGAAATGCCTTTAAGGATGTATAATACGAATGGAGAGTGAAGAATTAATATATAGAGACTAATTTAAAACCAGTAATGTGCTGAACTGTGTGGCCATGGCTCTGGGTAAGTTAGAAAAAGATAGGCAGCTGCAGGCTGGTGTAGCCAGAGCAGCCTGGAGGTTCACAGACTCACAATCCTATGTGGCCATTGTAACTACATGTGAACATACTGTTGAAGCTCCAGGAGAAAAAAGACTAGGTCTGACTCATCCCTGTGTCTAGTGCTTTGATCATTGTTAGGAAATAGTTATTGACTGTGTAAGTAAAAGTTAACCTTAAAGAATAAATGAAAATCAGACATTACCTATTGTAATTTTTTTTCTGGGTCATAAACTTCTTGGAGAAATTTATAAAAACTATAATCTTGTTCCTGGAGAGGGGGACACATGACTTCTGACCATCTAGGTTTCCCTAGAATCCAGTTAATATGATGACCTTCAACATCAGAGGATGATTCAGGAAACTAAAAAAACATCCATTCAATTGAAACATGCACAGCTTCAAATAATGTTTATAATAACATTAAAAACTGCTTGGTTATAGAGTTAAAGGGAAGAAAACCAGGAGGCAATACATTTACCTATTTTATGATCTTTACTAGGTATAAAGTCATGGTGAAAAGCTTTGGTTCTGGCAAGACTACCCAGATCCATCCCTAATTCCTCCACAGCAGTGCAGTCTTGAATAAGCTACTTAATCTCTTGGTATCTCAATTTCTTTATTTCTAAAGAGGTACTTTCTACATAGGGTTATGGTGAGAATGAAGTGATGAAAATACCAGAGATAAAGCACTTAGTATAGTGTCTGGCATTGTGAAAAACCGCCAATGAACATCATCATTATTATAATTTATTTATCTCTAAAATTACCCTATAACTTAGTCTCATCATTTTATATATATCACATACACACACAAGTAACTTATTAAATTGACCTCTGAGAGGGCAATATAATTGATTTTGGAAGTTGCCCGGTAAACAGGGACATCAACTATTTTTTTCAATAAGAGTGTGTGTATATTAAGTCAAATTAGACTATTCTACACATGTATAATACTATTGCAAATATGCCACTCTTAGTGCATTGTGTCCATAGCATGGAATATTTTCTGAATACTGAAATCAATGCCTTTTCAGAGTGCTGTATCTATATTGAGCTCCAATGTTTACCTTGACTTCTCCAAGGAAAAAGAAGCAGCAGCAAATGGCCACTGAATATTGCAAAACCTTACTAAAAGGCAAATGCCTGATGGACTCCTTCTACTTCACTAGTCCTTCACACCTTCACCTATGGGCCTGAGATTGGCTCTATCTCCTCCCAGGGGGTCAAATTATCCAAATGAATTACCCTGTTGCCATTTAATTAAGCAATGGAGCTAAAAGCAGGACCTATTAAATATCTTCTTTGAATGTTAACTTTTTCATTGCATAACTGTGCTTCATCATTCAAAAAAATAATACTTTGATATGAAATATTTGTATTCACTTCCCCCCATAGAGACTTGGCCAGGGACAATTAGCAAGTCCTGGCACCCCTCATTCAAAAGAGAGTGAGCCTACCATTGTAGGAACCATGTACGAGTTATTCAGAATGAGGCATGTAAGAGGATAAGGAACTAGAGCAAAGTTTCAAAAGTCACAAAGTTTAAATTACCCAAACAACAGAACTCTCATGAAATATTTTGTGACCTATTAAGTCAAGATGAAATCAGCAGAGATGAGAGCTTGTGTTTCCTGATGAAGTGGACATTTCACAACCATCAGGAAGGAAAGGGCATCTTTGTCATAAATACAGCCCCGATTGCAGTCTCAAATGAGGAGAAGGAAAAAGGTAAGTTTTTAAGTAAACAGTAACCTCCCAAATGTTCTGATGTTTTCAGTAGAACATACCCAAAGTCCTCAGTAAATGTGAAGAGATAGTGATATGCCCTTTGTCAATAATAGGAAAGAAAAGGTGTCACATATTCTCATCTTTATTAAACTCATATTTATTGAGTATCTGTCTATCATCCTGGTTCTGGGCACTGTTTTTTTTTTTTTTTTTTTTTTTTTAGCAGTGAACAAGCTAAATGAAAGTGTCTTGGTCAGAAGGGAACATAGATAATTAGTAAACATATATATATATATATATATATATATATATATATATATATATATATAGTTAGCACTAAGTGCTATGAAGGGCATAAAGCAGATTAAAATGGTAGTGCCTGGATTAATCAAGAAGGACCCTTCTGGGGAAATAAGATATGCATAGAGGTTGAATAATAATAAGAAGCCACCTATTTCAAATTTTTACAATGACATGCTTCAGATAGAGGGATCAGCAAGTACAGAGGCTCAGAAATTAAGTTTCGTTTGTCAAAGAAATTGCCTAAAGTGACCAAAATTTTTAAGAGGAGTGTGGTAGGCAATGAGGATATCCCCTTGAGGAGATACATACATGACTTACTTTCGGTTATCTATTAATCTGCACTATGATATAAAACAACCTGGAATAAGATGATCAATGGTTGACTATGACTCTAACTTTTTTGAAGAGTAGCTACAAAACAGTACCCATAAAAGAAAAATGAACTTAATTTAATTAAATTATAGAACATCTGATTGATATTGTGTACCAGTCAGGATGGGCTAGGTGATGCTGTAGTAACAGGCAATTCGAAACTCTCAGTAGCTTAAGGAAAGAAAAGGTTTTCTTCCTTGCTTTCACTAAATAAACATAACTACTCAGCATGAGAACATTGCTTATGTTAGTTAATTGGGAATTCACACTGCTGGAATCATCTAGAGCATCTCAGGTGGTTGCTGTGCCATGGAAGAGCTCTGGGGAGTCTTGCACTGGCAATTAAAATTTCCAGCATGGATGTAATTCTCGCTAACATGACTGGTTGACAGTTCAATGGACAGTACTGATCACTTGCCTCTTAATCAATAGCATCGTACTCAAGAAATAAAGTTCTGCCACGTGTTCAAGGCAGGTAAAAATGGGAAATATTTGACAAACACCTCTAAAGACAATCACAAGAGAAGTTATTTTTCAACATTTACTCCTTTCCCTCAAGTACCAGGGATTTGTATAGCAAACCAGTCTTAGATGTGAGAGTGTTAAACATTAAATTAGATGAGTTGCAAAACTCCAGGACACCAATGATATATTAGTTGGTCCTAGATTATGAAGCATAACCTAGTTATATAATATGTTGAGTGTCTGTATATCTGTGTCAGGTTCTGAGTTTCACCTCACTGTTTCACTTTTCACAACTCTAAGAAAAAGGTACAGGTATCTACATTTTACTACCATAGAAGTGAATGCTCTGAACTGTTGAGAAACTTGTTCTTAAATATTGGTGTTCGGTCAGGTCTTAACTAATGTTCTTCCATAGCTTTTTGCCTTTGGAAGTGTCATCACTTCTTTAATGCAGTTATGTTTTACACTTTTGGAATTAAAAATCGTTTTATTTAGCAGACTAAGAATTCAGTGGATGAGAATTTGTCATCAAATGGGTGTGCCAAAGAAAGCACAGTTGACAGTTATTTGATGTGCTTGAAAGAAAAAAAAAGTTTAGGAACCATCTTTCCCATTAATGCTACTGTATATATGCATTGACAGTAATATTAATAGGGGTGTGAGCTGCAAAGCCAATGATTTCTTTTTCAGGAGACATATTTTTACTTAACACTTTTAGATTGTACCTTAAAGATTGATTGATCTCAGAACAATTCCTCTGCCCAGCATCAGAAGTCCTGAGGCATTTGTGGGAACTAGCTTGTAGTCAGATATTTTTATCCTAATTTTCCTGGAGGAAAATTACCTAGAAGTTAAATCCAGGACTAACCTTAATCATCTGGATTTCCTTTCTTCTGTTCTAAAATCTTGATTCCCAATGGCACCAATATAATTATTCATTTGTTTTTATCTCACATGACACAACACACCCAGAGTAACAATAGCCACACTACCACCACCAATATGAGTCCTTAAAAATTTCCCCCCCAGTTCTTTTAGATGAAAGAGTGTATCTATCTCCTTAGAGAAGTAGGGTGAACTTACCCTAAAGTCACCATGTAGTAGTTTCTCCTTAGTGTGTACGCCACCAACCTCTTACACAATAATGACAGTGTGTTATGTTTAAGGACTTGCTATTAAAAGTGTTTGTTCTGTGATTATATAAAATAGCCACATAGATTTAGAGTCAAATAAGTCTGTAATTTAAACAGTCAAGAATCTTTTCTGTTCTTTCCTAATGTTTTCTCTTTCCTTTTCTTTCATTTTAGAATTTTAAAATTCTTTTCATTTTTAAACACATTACTACATACTCACATTCCTCTTCTCAAATGGTAGCACCTTGTAAGCATTTTATTTTAGATTTTTAATTTTGAAGTTCATCCCCATGATCACACAGCAGCAATCCATGAAGATATTACACATTCCTTTTCATTGCTGTATTGTACTCCCCTGCATAGATTTTTTTTGGAAGTTTATTCAATCAGTCTTTGATAGGCAGCCATTAATTAGGCTGGGGCCTGACTACTTTAGTTTTACACTAAATAAGAGCTAATGTTATCATTATCATCATTATTCACGAGCTCAAAATTAGTGTATTCTTTATTTTTAGGCACATACCACATCATAATCTGTCTTTGTGAAACACAGATTACAAGGTGAGTGCCTGTTTAGTGGCCTATGTTAAATGTCCTTTATACGAGGCCTGTCCTGAAAGTATCAAGCCAATGTCAGTATAATTAAAAACACAGTTTGCATGGACAATGCTTACAGGAAAGACCTTGTATACATATCACTGTTGTTCATACCCTGTCATCATATATGTGGAGCTCTCAGCTTGTTACCATGTGAAAGAAATGGCCCGCACAGGGCAGCCACCAAACATGCTGGAGATGGAAAGGATGAGAAGGGGCAGAGGATTTTAAAAGTGATGGTTCTTGGACAGAGATGAGTGTCACATGAGAATTCAGTTTTATATTTGCAGACTCATTCTTTTTCTATAGGAGCAATCCGCTTTTCTTCAGGAACCTTGAATGTTGCCCTCATGGCATTCAAGGACTTGAGGATTTGTGAAGGTGTTGGGCTTTTCTACATTACCATCAGAGTGCTCACTTGGTCATTGTCCTGCATTTTAGAAAACATGAGCTTTTGAGTTGAGCAGATTTAGTTTTAAATCCTGATTCTGATTTGTTTTTTTTGTTTTTTTAACTGTGACCTTTTGAAATCATTAAGCTTCTCTCTTCATCTCATTGTGCACAACTGTGACCTAAGGATAAAATCATGAGCTGGTGGTGTTGCTGAAGAAAACAAATGAAATAAGGCAGACATAGTACTTGGCACAAGGAGTCATCATCACCATGTTCTTCATCTTCATTGCCATTATCAGCAAGAGGCCATATAACCTGGTATATAAATTCCAGGCCAGAAAACTGCCCACTTGGGTTTGAATCCTGGCTCTCATCTTTCTATATGTGACTCCATACACATTTCTGCATGTAGGCCTCAGTTTCGCTAACTATGTATGGGGATAAAAATAGCAACTACTTCACAGAATTGTTATGAGGATTAACTGCAGATATACTTGAAAAAAGCTTGGGATAAGGGACAGTCACTGTAATTGTTTTCATGTGAGAAGGAAGACATATCTGGATGTTTTACTTAGTATTAGAATTCCTACGTTTTAATTAAAAAATTCTGCTTCTGAAATTTGAAGTCAGATTATCTGGATAGTCAACTGCTTGTGTCTTGCTTCTCACCATCAAAGACAAATGGGGTACCCCAAATTCTCAGCTGCCCCCTGCCTGATGCCATCCTACTCTTCCTGCATGGGCCCAGGTGATATAGGAGCTCCCAGAGGAGATACTGAAGCTGCAGGCCAGGTGGTGTGGGATGGAGGGAAGAGAATCAGGCTCCAGCTGCAGCTCCACTCCAGCAGCATCCCCGCCCCCAAAATGACATGCTTCTCTTGACAAACCCTTTAAAGCCTCAATAATTCACTGCAGTCACCATGCTCAGACATGCTGCTTGGGAAAGCGAGTTCTGAACCAAGGGTTTTGGCAGGTATTAAAATATCTCCTTCTGTGCAAGTGCAATCACATCTCCATCACAGGCACCTGGGAGTGCAGCAAGGCATACTGGGGAGAGGAATGAGGAACAAATGCCACCCTTGGTTTATAATTCACCTTTGTCACAGAGATCCAGGCATAGCTCATCTGGCTTGTAGTGTGAGATCTGGGGCAAATAAAGTGATGCCTTTTTAGTTGTATCTATTTTAATTTTCCTAGGTAAGCAAGGTGTGTGTCTTCTCCCAGGGACAGCTACCAATTCCTTCTACAATTCCAGTGGCCAAAGCTTAGAAAAAGCATGCTTTACTGTCCATACTCCACTAGCTCCCATAGGTTTGTTGTCTCCTATACTTTTTGTACAGGAGGGAGCATTAATGACACAGATAAGCACTGGAGAAGAGCTCAGTCTGAATGCCCTGTGACAAAGTGATGTGTGTGGTGGTTCCAGGGCAAATCATCACAGAGGCTTTAGGAAATGTCAAGCTTCTAGATGGAAAGAGTGTGTGAATTTGCTTTTTTGTACTTAATTCATAGGAAAATGCTTGCTACATTGTGTATATTCAATAAATTATTGAATAAAAGGAGGGGGGCGGAAGGAAGTAAAAATATGACCAATCCAAAGACCACTTGGGGAGTCAGAGAAATGGTGGCACAGTAGCTAGTAGCCCTGCCCACTTGCTCCCATCCTGAATAGGACTTGGAGTGAAAACACAGAACAAAAAGCAAAGGAGAGAGCTGGTTAGTGAGCGCAAACATGGATGCAGGGACTGAGCGGGAGAGGCCAAGAACTAGCACGTGCAGGGGTCCCCAGAGCAGACCCTTCCTAAGTGGGGGCCTGCCTTGGCTGCCCAGCCCAGCACTTCTGGCTGCACAGTGTAGGGACAGCTGCAGATTGGCTCAGAAGCCCTGAGGTACCAGGGCAAAGAAAGGCACAGGTCCTAGAAACTGCCTGCCCTAGGTGGAAGACTGCTGGAAGGGGCAGGGCCAGGACTCCACCACTGCCCCGTGTTACTGAATCACCACAGGGCTCCCCCAGGCATCACACCACCTAGGAAAGATCTAGTTAGAAACTTTATATTAAACAAAACAGTTGGAGGCTCGGGGAGGTAGAGGCCAGACCTGACCCTGAGAGACTGTGATGTTTTGGGAGGGACTGTCCATGGAAAATAGGGCCCGGTACTGCAATGAAAGAACCACACAAGAGCTGAGGCAAAACCCAAAACTGGGCAGGGACCCAGGGCTCACCTGTGCATAGGCACAGCAGCTCTATGAAATAAAAACTTGGAAGAACACAGTAAATGGCAGGAACAGGGGGTGGGACTTGACCCAGTCTGGCTCATAATAGAGAGCTGGTCAGAGAGGAGAACCTGACAGAGCCACCAGCAAGAGAACAGCAAGCTCAGAACTTGGAGGCAGGAGCTGTACACAACAGTATCCTGATGGGAACATTTTCACAAGAGAAAGAAGAAACAGCTCTGAAAAGGCCCTTGACTAGATACCAGGTGCTACCCAGTTCCTAGGGCCAACTGGGTTCACACCTCCCTTTTGCAAAGCTTTTAAAGTTATATATTGCCCTTCAAATTGGATCCCAATACATCACCAGGTTATATATTATCATTTATTTCAAACTATAATATCTTGCCCCCTCCTTTTTCTTACCCCATTTTACCTTCTTCCTTTCTCTACTTATCTTGGATTTTAATTCTATTTATCTCTACCTATGACTTGTTTCCTTCTGCACTCTTACTACTTCCCCCCTCCAGCCTCTCAAAACCATTTGCAATTGTCATTAGCTATCTTAAATTATTTTCCTATTATAAAATACCCATATTTGCACCCCACCTTTATTACTTACTCAGGAGTTGTGGATAAGAGGTTTATTAATATACTTCTCCAAGCTCATATTTAAATAATCATTATTTTTATATTTCAAATCTCAAATCTTAACACTGCCCTCTCCTACTCCATCTTCCTTCCTCCTGCCCTTTCTATTTTTCATTTTAAATGTAAATTTTCCCCTGTCTTAGCCTGGTTTTCATTCTCCACTTTAAGTGTTTCTTTTCCCTCTACTCTGTCCTCCATCTCATCCCCAATGCACCTACGTAAATCTTAGAACATTTGTTGTTGATAGTGCTGGGAGAGACATTTTCCCCCAGTTATTTCCCTATTACTTTTATTTGTTATATATATGTGTGTGTACATATATATTATTGTTAATATAGAATACAATAATACATATTATTATTAATTTTCTTTTTTCTTCATTTTCTCCATATATATATATATATATATATATATATATGGTTTCTCCATATATATATATATATATATATATATATATATATATATATATGGAGATAACTTAGGATTAAACCTTATATTGAATGCTTCCCTCCCCTTACTCCACTCCACCTTTCCTCTTCCCTTTTTTACCTATGAGGTAAATTTTACCTTTTTTCTATGTCTGATCTCTATTCTCCACTCTTACTATTCGTCTTCCCTCTGCCCTTGCAAAATCACTTTTCTTTCAGTCACCTCATTTTTGTTTTTCTTTTCTTATAATAGTCTTAATATCTTCATACTAGTATAATATTGGCTTATTTGAAGCTGGTAGTGTGGTTATGGGTGGGGGTTATTTTTGTGGGTGTGGATCTGTTCCCTGGGCTGTTTGGTTTTTGTTCTGACAGAATAGGTACAACAGAACACATGTGGTGGGCAGAGTGGCCTTCAATCAGCCAGCCAGAGAGAAGGAATCACAGAAGAATGATCCAACAATGACCAAAACCCAACCAGAACCAGAAAGCCCACATTAGCAGCATGAAGGTCAGCCCAAGAATATCAAGCTCAAGAAGTCAGAGGAACCATACCACCGAGTCTCACAGTTCTCCTAACACAGAAGGCCACACCACAAAGACAGGGGGGGCAAAGCACACAAAGCTATTATGCAGAAACAAACAAGAAGAGTCACCTAAAATGGGGAGACAAAGAAACAGCTGTCACTTGAAAGGAAAGGAGGAATCCCCAGAAAGACTGCTAAATGAAATCGAGGCAAGCAAACTATCAGACCTTGAATTCAAAATGATGATTATAAAAAAAGCTCAGTGAGCTGCTTAGTAAGAACTAGAAAGAACTCCAAAGAACCTATAAGGAACTTACTGCAGACTGCAGCAGCATAAAAAAGGCATAGGAACTATCAATAAAAGCCAACAGGAAATGACGGATACAATCACTAAAATGAAGAACACAGCAGAAGGAATTAAAAGAAGGCTAGATCAAACAGAGGATTGAATCAGCAAGCTGGAGGACAAAGTAGAAAAATATTCCCAGACAGAACAACAAAGTGAAAAAAGACTCAAAAAAAAAAAAAAAAAAAAAAAAAAAAAAAAAAAAAAAAAAAAAAAAAAAAAAAAAAAA